>BDDC01000201.1:7428-24200 GCA_001662425.1 Chlamydomonas sphaeroides | reverse complement strand
CGGGTCGTTGACCAGAGCCGCCAGGTTGCCGTACCCCAGCTGCTGCACATCCAGCGGAGGGAGGCCTGTGGGCCGGAAGGAAAGGATTGAAGACGGCAGGATTCGATGCTCTGCTGGCTCGGCCTTGTGGCAGCAGGACCGACCCTCTTTGGCCCCGAACTGACAGCGGAAGGCCCGCCGCACCTGGTCCCTCGGCGGCGGCCGTCCCAGCCGCCGCCAGCTCCTCCGCTCCGACGTAGGGCAGGCGGAAGGAGGTCGCCAGGAAGCGCCACGGCAGTGCCTCGTCCACACCGCCCGTCGCGGAACCGGACGCTAGCCGCCGCTGCAGCTCCGCTCGCGCCTCGGCCGGTAGATGCCGGTAGCCGCTCGCCGCAAAGTCCCTACCGCCGGGCTGCTGCGGCAGCACGTAGCCGCCCACAACGCCGATGACGCTGCTGTGGCGGATGGGGGCCGTGGCGAAGAGCCCCAGACCTCCGCGGCCGGGGTCCCGCCTCGGCTCTACGCCGGTCGGCTGCAGCGGCCCCTCGGGCAGTGGCGCGTCCAGGCCCCGCTCAGCCGTCAGCCCCAGAGCCGCCGCCAGCCCCCAGCACACCAGGTCACGGTCCAGATCGTGGCTCTCGAAGATAGCAGCCCACGGCGGCAGGGGCCCATCCCCGTTCCTTCTGCCATCGATGCACGGGACGCTCATCTGCGCCTCGGCCGGTGGCTGGTCCTGCAGTCGCTGCTCTCCTCCGTGCCGCTGCTCCCAGCGCTGCATGGCGCCGCGGACGTCCAGCGAGGGGTGGAAGGTGAGGCCGCACAGCCGCACCTCCCCTGGCCGCAGCGGCGGCAGCCCAACGCCCGGCGGCAGACAGCCGTGCAGGTGGGCGATGGAGATGGCATGGACGGATGTCACGGGCGGGGGCCTTGGTGCCGTCACGTACGGCACGACGGCCAGCTGGCTTTGCTGACTGGGCGTGAGGCCGCACTGCCTCGGGCCTCGTGGGGCGCATGCGAGCCCGAGAGGCGAGGAAGCAGCGAACGGCAGCTGCAGCGGCGCTGCGTCTCCCGAAGGCCGCACGCCCGGCGGCCGCAAGGCCCCTTGTCGTGGGGAATGTGCCTGCAGCGTCTCTGCTGGCGGCTCCTGCTCCTGCTCCTGCTCTTGCTCCTGCTCCTGCTCTTGCTCCTGCTCTTGCTCCTGCTCTTGCTGCGGCTCCGCCTGCGGCTCCGCCTGCTGCTGCTGCTGCGCCTGGGGCTGTGCCTGCTGGGGCTGCGGCGGTGAGCAGTGGTGCGGCACCCATGGCATCAGGGCCTGCTGTGGTGGAGGGCCCTGCTGCGCTGCAGCGCCCTCGTTGGGCATGTCCGCACACGACCCGGGCTGCTGCAGCTGCGGCGGCGCACGCCTCTCGTCGGAAGGCCTCTCCTCGGAACGCCGCGCCCTGAGCGGCCGCCACGCGTCGTGCGGGGTTCGCGCGGCTGGGCTCAGCGACCGCAGAGACCGCGCGCCTGCGCCCGCACCGGCACCCGCACCGACGCCTGCGCCAGCGCCCGTCGCCAGCGCCAGCCGTTGTGCTGGCGCCTGCCGCTGTACCGGTGCCTGCGGTCGTGCTGGGACCGGCAGCTTCGCCGGCGCCTGCAAAACCAGCTCCTGCATCGACCGATGCCGCCGCTCCACAGGCCCCTGCCGCTGCGTCATAAACGTGCCTGCCGCGCCGCCTGGGTGCAGGCTTGCGTTGAGCCCAACCTCCAGCAGGGCCCGGTCGTTGGGGTGCAGGCGCAGCCACATGACCGAGGAGCAGTCAGCCGGCAGCGCTGCTGGCCCCAGCTCCCGCAGCAGCCGGCCGGTTGCGTCGCGAATGCGGCAGGTGCCGTCCGAACACGAAACCCATGTGTCGTGGTGGCTGAGGCCGCCCGCAGCGCCCGGTGTGTGCAGCTCCAGGCGCTGGCTGACGCCTGTGATGCGGGCGGCTTCGACCAGGTCCGGCAGCAGCGTCCGCAGCTCGGCCGCGGGCGCCGACAGGTGGCCGCGGTGCAGGCGCAGCGGCACAGAGAAGGCGGGCGGCGCAGAGGGCGTGCGCGCTCGTGCAGCCCGCAGGGGCGGAGCTCGCGCGGCGCTGTTGTCGTGACCGGAGCTGCCGATGCTGCCGCCAGCGCCCGCCTCTAAGCATGCGCGGCCAGCGCCTGTCTGTGACGGAGCCTGCTGCCGTGGTGGCGACCGCAACGCCGCGTCGCCAGGCAGCTCACTAGGTGCCCCTGCAGCCACAGCCCCGGCCCCGGTCCCGGCCCCGGCCCCGGCTGGCTCCACGCTGCGCCCCTCCTGGGGCCCGCAACTGCTGCACCCGGGAGCCTCCGCCGCCTCCGGCAAGCGCTGAAGTCGCGGCGGCGGCGCCAGCGCCAGAGGCTGCTTGCCATCCGGCGGCTCCAGGGCAACAGTGATGGCCACGACGCGGGGTGCACCCGGCGCCACACCATCCCCCGCCACGGCCAGCACGGGCGCCAGCCGCAGGCGCATGCCCAGCTTCGCGCCCACGGACCGCAGCCAGTAGCCGAGACCGTACACGCGCCAGTCCTGGGCGCTGCTCCGCAGCACGGCGCCCGCTAGCAGGCCGGACGTGGCCGAGCCGTCGGACTCAGCTGGCTGCACGGGCAGGGTCCGGCCGGGGGCGAGCCGGCCCCCGGAAGGGCCTCCCAGGAGCGCCCCGGCAGCCGCCTGCGGCACGTAGACCATGCCGTGGCTGCATGACGTCTGGGTTAGCGCCACAAGCTGGGCAGCGCCGGCGCGGGTTGCGGTCGCGCCTGCCGCCGGCATGGCGCGAGCAGCGGCGGATGGTAAGGCTGCTAGCGCCTTCAAGACCACGCGGCCGTCGGGCAGCGCCGACAGCCGCAGCTCGGCCCCCGGCCACAGCCCCAGCTGCCGAGCCAGGCGGCCGCCGTCAAAGAGCCCGATGCCGTGGCAGCCCACCCGCTTGAGCTCAAGGCTGCGGGCTTGCAGCGACTCGTCGCCGTCGCCGCCGCCGCCGCCGGGCCGCCGCACGTGCAGCACCACCGCCTGGCTCGCGCCGCCGCCCGACCCAAGCGCCGCGCACTGCTGCGGGAAGGCGGCGTGCAGCGCTGCGGCGCCCATCAGCGTGCGCAGCTTGGTCAGGCGCAGCACCAGCAGGCTGCCCCGCTGCTTTCCCTCGTCGTCGCCGTCACTGCTGCCGTCATCCTGGCTTTCGCTGTCGCTGTCGCCGTAGCTGCTGCTGCCGCTGCCGTCAGCACCTGACGCTTGCGCACCGTCGCTGCTGCCGGATTCGCCACCCGGGGGCTTGGGAGCACTGCGCTGCAATCGCATGACGAGCGCGGCGCCAGCCGTCCCTGCGATGCCGCCACCCTGCTGCGCGTCTGACGGCGCAGCCTCCAGCCACAGCGTGTCGCCGGGGCACGCGCCGGAGTCGCGGAACCACAGGCGCGCCCCGCAGAGCCGCCAGCAGGGCCGCCTGCCTCCGCAATACGCACGCAGCGTGGCTTGGGTAGCGCGGCCGTCGGCGGTGAGCGTCGGGATGGCCTGGCCGGGGGCCAGGCCGCGCGCCGCCAGCTGCTTGCCCAGCAGGCGCCGCACTCTGCCAAGCGGCACGGCGGCGCCGCCGCTGCGAATGTGCCTAGCGCTCAGGGAGGTGATGCGCACCCCACGGCGGCTCCCGCCAGCGCCACAGGCCGCTGCTTCAGCGCCCGCACCGGTCGCTTCCATGCCCAACAGGGCCACGGCGCCGCTCTCCTGCCGCACCAGGCTGACAGCCAGGGACGCGACGGCCGTGCCGGCGGCGCCGGGCTGGCCGGCCGGCGGCGCCACGGGCTCCAGCCGCAGGGCGTCGCCGGCCCGCGCGCCGCGCTCGTGCAGCCAGCGGCAAAGGCCCGTCAGGCGCCACAACAGCATGCTCCTGGCCGTGTAGCTGCGCAGGCATGCGCTCGCGACCGCGTCGGTTGCGTCGTCGTCATCGTCTTCGTGGCACTCGGCCGGCGCCGGCCGCAGCGGCACTTGCTGGCTCGGCGTCAGCCCTGCCTCCGCCGCCGCCTCGCCCAGCAGCCGCGTCACGAAAGTGCGGGACAGGAAGATGCTGCCCGTGCGAGTGGCGCCGTCGGTGAGGGGGCCCACCACCACCCCACGGCAGCCGTCTGCTGGCTGCGGCGGCGGGCAAGGGCGCTGCTTGTGTGGCGATTCCCCTGCTGCCGCTCCTGCCACCTTCGCATATGGCGGCGTGGCCAGCGCCGGGCTGGCGCTGGGGACGCTGGGCCCCGGCTGAGGCTGCGCGCCGAAGTCACCGGTGGGCTCGGGCTTGACGACAACAGAGACCGGTGCAGGAAGGTGGGGAGACGTCCGCGCGCCGCCTGCGACCGCAAGGGGACAAGCTGCGCTTGGCTGCACCGCAGCGGCCGCATCCTCCGTGCATGCCAAGGCGTCTGCTGCAGCGCCGTCGTCGGCCAGTGCGTCGAGCTCGGCGCCGGCCTCGGAGCTGTCGCTGTCAGAGCCATCGCCGTCGCTGCAGGAGGCGGCCGCAGCGCGCAGCCGTCGCCTGGCCCTGCCCCTGCCGCCTGCTGACGGCCGCCGAGGCCGGGCTGCGCCGCTCGCCGCCAGCTGCACTCCCTCGCCTTGTCGCAAGCTGATGGCGATGCCCGCGACACGGGTGCCCGCGACGCCCAGCTCTCCCTCGCCAGCAGGCAAAGGCGCCAGGGAGAGGCGGTCGCCTGGCCGTGCGCCGCAGGCTTTCGACCAGCTGCTCAGGCCGGTCAGGCGCCATGCCACCTTGCCCGAAGGGTACGTGTAGCTGACTAAGGACGCCCGCGCTAGCAGGCTGTCGCTCGAGGCACGGTGGCCAGCATCCGCCTCCGCCGCCCGCAGGCTGAGCGCCGTGCCCTTCGGAAGCCCCGCGCCCGCCAGGGCCCGGCCCAGCAGCAGCCCCACGACGTGCTTGCTGACTGACATTCTCTTTTGGAGCAGCCCACTGTCAGTCACCCGAGTCCACGCGCCGTCTCCCGCAGGCGTGCCGGCGGCGGCGTCAGCGCCTTCCCCAGGGCCGGCGTCCTCCGTCGAAGCCGCGCCGGCTGCGGCAGCGCCGCTCTGAGGGCCGGCTGAGAGCTCTCCGGAGCGCGCGCTGGCGGCGGTGCCAGTGCCGTCCCCAGGGCTGCTGCCCGCGCGGTCTCCGGCAGCCGGCGCTAACGATGGGCTAGCTCCCTGCGAAGGCTCGTCGCAGCAGCGGCCACCAATGCCGGCAACAGGGCTGCCGGGGTAGGGGCCAACCGCAGCGGCAGCGCCAGGTCCGTTGCCAGCCCTGTCTTGGGCCCAAACCGCGGACGCCGGGCCTCCCCCAACTTCCCTCGCTGAGATTGAGTCGTCCGCGCCGGGCGCGACATGGTCGGTGGCGGCGGTGCTGGCCGGCTGCGCGCAGTCATCGAGGGCCGCGCCGCCCTCAGCTGGCAGCTGGCAGCGCTGCAGCAGCTGGAGCGGCGACGAGCACCTGCGGCGCACCGCAGCGCCAGCGGCGTCGCCGGGCTCGGGCGCAGAGCCCGACGGCCCCGGCCGCATGTCGGCGTCGCCATCGGCTGTTCGGCCAGAGGCACCACACGAGGGCTGCGCTGCGGCAGGACCTGTCTCGCCACCAACCACTGCAGCACCAGCGGTGTCGCCCGGCTCGGGTGCAGAGGCAACCAGCCCTGCGGCTTTGTCGCCTCCGCTGTCGCCTCCGCGGCCGTCAGCCACCTCCGCTGCTGGCTCCTCCGCCGTCGCCGACGTCCGCTGCTGCGGCTCCGGCCAATCCGTCAGCGCGGTGGCCGTGCCGGCTCTGCTCTCTTCGCCACAGCCCGACCTTACGGGGCCGCCGTGCGGCGGCTGGGCCGCGGCGGCGGCAGCCCCGGCAACGCCCACACCTGGCCGCGGCGGCCCTCCCTGCTCCGGTTTCAGCGGCCCGGCCGTAAGCCGCTGCGGAACCGGCTGTGGCGCTGCGCCCGAGCCAGCCCTGGCACCGGCGGCAGAACCGGGCGGGCCCGGCGAAGGTCGCCACTGCAGCGCCCGCCGCGCGCTTGGCTGCGGCTGCTGCCACGTTTGGATGGGGCCTGAGCCAACGAGTGGCCGCAGCCCCGAGCGGCCCACCGTGCCCTCGCTCCGAGCGCCCGGACCAGACCAGCCGCCAGCCGAGGGGCCGAGGGAGTGCATCGCGAGGCCGCTGCCGCCGGGGCTGCGCCCTGCTGGCGTGGAGGCGGGGGCCTCGCTGCCCCGGCCGGTCTGCATGGGTTGATCATGGCGCGTACCCGCTGGTCACGGCAGGGACAGACGTGTCATGGACCGAGCACCTCACGATCAGCTGGCCATGAGGCGGAGCCCGTGGCGCAAGCGCGTCAACTAGGGCCTGCAAAGGCATAACGGCCTGCTGCTCACCTGACCGTTCGCCGGCGGCTCGTGCTTGAAGCGCTGGGCGTCAGGGCTGGAGCCGCTGGGGCGCCGCCCGAGCGGCAGTGCGCAGGCGCCGCTGCCCCGGCCGGCCTGCGTACATGCCGCAGTTCATTCCGGCTTATTATGCCGTTACGGTCAACGCCATACAAGATACGCATGATGATCAGTAGCATGCCCAGTTTTGAAGCCCTACGCCTATAGGTCGCTGGCACGCCGCGCTAATCATGCTTCGAACCCCACCTTCTCATCCACCTGCTCTGACACCGGCTCTGGCTGCTGCGACGGCCCAAGCTGGGCGGCGTCGGGGCTTGTGCGGCGCGCCGTTCCCTCCGCGGTTGCGTTTTCGGCTGCCGAGCCCTACGCGGGGCCAGGGCCGCATGCGACCGACAGCTCGATTCAAAACCACCATGGTTGCCGTGCGCCCCTGTCAGACAGCATGCTGTATGGGCTCACCGGCTGTGTGCCTTGGTCGTCTGCCGCTGCGGCCCGGCCCTCTGCCGCCGCGCCGCTGCCTTCAGGGCCGTCGCCCTCCGCCGCACACAGCGTAAAGCCGTCGCCGCCGGGCCTGCCTCCACCAGCGGCGCTGTCGCCTGGCGGTCTCCCAGAAGCGGACACCGCCGCCTCGCGCCGCCGCTCCCACACACTGCTGCCAAAGAGGCGCCGCGTCTTGGGGTCGCCGCCAGGCCTGTCCTCCGAGCCATGGGGCCTCTTAGCCCCAGGATCCAGGGCAGCCTGCTCCGCGCCTGCAGCTCCCTTCCCGCTAGCAGCTGGGCGTGCGCCCGACCCCGTCGCATCGTCCTCGTCTCCAGAGCCGTCACCGCCGCCGCCGCCGCTGAGGTATGTTGAGCCCTCGCTGCCTTGGCCTGGCCCCGCCGGGCCTGTGCCCGACCCAGCCCCAAGCTCACCGCAGCTGCAACCGGCGAGCTGATCCGGGCCCTCCTCTCTGCCGCTCTGCCTCCGGCCGCCGCCGCTGCTAGCACCGTCGACGCGGCGCTGCCCTGCCCTGCCCCGAGCGCTGTGCGCGCCGCTGCGGCGTGCTGCATGCCCATGCTGCGATCGCCTGCGCCTCCCATGCCGGTGGCCACCACCTCCGGCAAAGCCCTGCGAGCCGGCTGCATAGCCAGGCGCATGGTGGTGGTGTGGCAACGGGCCGGGCGCCGAGGCAGGCCCCTGTGCCGGCCACGGGCCTTGCCGCCAGAACTGGCCCGAGTTGGTGGCGCCCGGCAGCCAAGCCGAGGGTGTGTCCATTCGCAGTGGTGCGCTGCCACCGGTCTGCAGCATGGCGCCCGGCTGCTGATACGTCATCCAGTCCGTATGAGCGGCGCTCATGCCTGGGGATGAAGCGGCCGTCGGGGGAAGGGTGGGGGAATGTCCGTTATGCGGCGAGATGCGCCCGAGCCAACTGCCGCATTGCGCCTCAGCAGGCCGCAAACGGTAGAAGGTCAGCGTATAAAATGCGCACCCAGTTGTCCGGCATCGTTGCGGTGCCACCCGGGCGAGCGCGCCATCGGCGGTGCAGTAGGTCGGTAGGGGTCCATGGCAAGGGCGCCTGCAATCAGAGCAAAATGTAATATGTGTCGGGTGCAGCGTCTTAGTAGGGTCTGTGGCAGCCGCCTTACCGGAAGGCACGAACGTCGCGACTGCCGCACTGCGTCAAGGGCGCGCCGTCTTTGCCGCGAAGCAGACTACATAGCGATGTGATGCATGTGCATGTGGTTGGAAGCCATCTCACTCAGGAGTCGGGACGACGTTGCACAGTTTTGGCATAACAGCTCGCAGCCGTGCGTCATGCTGCGATTCGCATATCCATATGTCGTTCGAAGCTTGCCGAAGTCCAAGACGACATGATCGCGCCGGTCCATACCTGACGTACAAGCAGCCCCCATGGCAGTTGAAATCAGGGAACTGGAGAGGGGACGCGTGCACGCGTCCTCCGCATTACAGTTCTACAGGTATGCAGCATGACGGAAGCCCTGGGCCCCGTGCTTCCCTCGCTTCATCCAAGTGACCTACCCAACCCCAAGGGAACTCCCAGGGAACTCCCCTGCTCCACCCTCGCCCAGCCTTGCCGGTCGCCGAGGGTCGCCGCGAGCGGCCGCGAGCTTGGGTCCAGCAATCAGTACCATCGCATACACAGCACATGCCTGCGAAAGGGCAATTTACGGCGCACCTGGCGCGCCAGCCAACGCGTACGCACTCCACACTCCCCCCGATGCAGCAGCGGCCGCCGCATACACGTGCAGTGCCTCGCTCCCGGACTGCTGTGTCAGGGCCTGCATCGCAACTAGTCCCACGGATGACTCACCAACTGATCCAGTAAATTGCAAGCAATAGCAATATGTCCTACGAACACGAGCACACCGTCCCAATGTCTAGTGCCCACGGCTGATGATGCTCCATGACATCAAGCCCCCACCCAAGGCCCGGGCCGAGGCGCCCTGCCCAAGCTGACCCTCCTCCCCCGCGCGCCTCCCAGCGCTGCATCATACTTCCCCTCCCGAGCCAGCCCTACCTAGCTACCTCACCACCCGCCCTCGTGCGGCCGTCGCGGCTCCCCAGCCCGGCGCGGGCCCATGCCTGTGCCGTGTAGTGGCCCCGCGCGGTCGTGCGAATAACCGCCGGGCCCCGCCCCATCCTGGCCCCAGCCGCGACCACCACCGCGCGGCTGCTCGTGCTCCCACGCCGAGCCGCTCGCGGACGTCCGTCCCCGGCCATCGCTGCAGGGCGTCCACGGCGGGCCGGGGGCCGCCCCGAAAGGGGCCTGGCCGCGGCCTCGGCCTGGCCTCGGTCCCCAACCGCATCCAGGCGCCGGGCCGGGGCCTGAGCCTCGACCGCGCCCAGGCCCCGGGCCGGTGCCCCTGTCCGACAGGCCGTCAGGAGTGTCGCCGTCGCTGGGGCGCCGGCTGTAGCGTGACCTCCGTTGCGGCTCGCACCTTGTGAGCCGGCAGGACCCGCGGCCGTCCCAGCTGCGGCTGCGGCTGCGACTGCGGCTCCGGCGGCTGCGGCTCCGGCGGCTGCGGCTGCGGCTCCGGCGGCTGCGGCTGCGACTGCGGCTCCGGCGGCGCGCCACGCGGCCCTGCTCGGCGTTCAGGACTGCAGCGCGGAGCAATGGCGTCGGGCGCCGTCCCCATCGCCCACGCCCCTCGGGCTGGCGCCAGGAGGCGGCAGCAGCTCGGGGCCATCCATGCTCGGCCGGCGCACCTGGCCGGCCGTTGGCGGCTTGCGGCCGCGGCGCCGGGCGCTTGGCTGCGCCGCTGCTGCTGTGTGTGTGTGGGGGGGGGCGCGGCTGCAGGTCGGACTGCAGCTGGCCCCCGTGCAGCATGACCTCGGCGTCAAGCCGCATGTGCGTCAGGTACTTCCACGGCCGGACCAGCTCCCGCCACCAGTCCGCTCCGAAGTCGCGAAACAGCTGCCTGTCGGGGGTGACGTCTCGCAGCGCCACCAGCAACGGCAGCGGCACGCCGCGGACCAGCACCGGCATGCACCACCTGAAGCGGCAGGAGCGGCGAGGACAAAGCGAGGGTCAAGCTACGTGCCTCTACGTCAGCACAAAGCAGGCCCACCGTACCATGCAATTTGCGCGGTCGATATCTGCCGTGCTGCTGAAGGCGTCCGGCCCGCTGGGCAGGCGGCTGGGGTCGATGGCCCGCGGGTCGTTGACCAGAGCCGCCAGGTTGCCGTACCCCAGCTGCTGCACATCCAGCGGAGGGAGGCCTGCGGGCCGGAAGGAAAGGATTGAAGCCGGCAGGATTCGATGCTCTGCTGGCTCCACCGTGTGGCAGCAGGACCGACCCTCTTTGGCCCCAAACTGACAGCGAAAGGCCCGCCGCACCTGGTCCCTCGGCGGCCACCCTAGCCGCCGCCAGCTCCTCGGGTCCGACGTAGGGCAGGCGGAAGGAGGCCGCCAGGAAGCGCCATGGCAGCGCCTCGTCCACACTGCTTTGTGACGTGCCGTAGGTGAGCCTCCGCTTCAGCTCCTGCTGACTCTCGGCCGGCAAGTGCATGTAGCCACGGACAAGAAAGCTACCACCGCCGGGCTGCTGCGGCAGCACGTATCCGCTGACGACGCCGATGACGCTGTTCTTGGGTATGAGGGCAGTGGCGAAGAGACCCAGACCTCCGCGGCCGGGGTCCCGCCTCGGCTCCACACCGGTTGGCTGCAGCGGCCTCTCGGGCAGTGGCGCGTCCAGGCCTCGCTCGGCCGTCAGCCCCAGCGCCGCCGCCAGCCCCCAGCACACCAGGTCACGGTCCAGTCAGTGGCTCCGGAATGCCGTAACCCAAGGTGGCAGGGGCCCAGCGAGCCCCCTCGCTGCTGCCATCGATGCACGGGACGCCCATCTGCGCCTCTCCAGGGCAATGGCCCAGCAATCTGTGCTCTCCTCCGCGTCTCTGCTCCCAGCGCTGCATGGCGCCGCGGACGTCCAGCGAGGGGTGCGCGTGGAAGGGAGGCCGCACAGCCGCACCTCCCCTGGCTGCAGCGGCGGCAGGCCAAGGACATGCATGCCGGCATCCAGCCATGCAGCAGGCGTCCGATGGCAGGTGCGGACCAGGGCCTTTGGTCCTGCGCCTGCTGCTGTACCAGCGCCTCTCGCTGCTGTTCCGGCGCCTTCTGCTCCTTCGGCGCCAGGGCCTGCGCCTGCGTTGGGGAATCCGCCGGTTACAGCTCCGCAGCCTGCTTCTGCGCCTGCTGCTGCGCCGGTGTCAGGGCCTGCTGCTGCGCCGGTGTCAGGGCCTGCTGCTGCGCCGGTGTCAGGGCCTGCTGCTGCTGCGTCGGTACAGGCGACTGCTGCTGCGCTGACGCCTGCAGCTGCTTTGGCTCCGGCAACGTCGCCGGCGCCTTCACCGTCAGCTCCTCCAGCGACTGCTGCTGCCGCTCCATAGGTCCCTGCCCCTGTTGCGGCGCCGTCGTGCTCGTGCTGGGTGCATCGTCAACCGCACAGCTGCTGTGCGCAGCCTCCGAGACGACCCCGCCGTTTGGGGAGCGCAGCGGCCGCAGTGTGGCCATCGCTGGCCATCGACCGGCAGACCTGCGCCCCAGCAGCTCCCGCAGCAGCATGCCGCTGGGCTCGGCGGCGACGGCAGCATCGACCTCCTCCGGTAGCAGCACCTGCAGCCCGACTGCGGGAGCGGACAGCTGGCCGCGGCACAGGCGCCGCGGCACGGAGGCGCAGCGGCACGGAGGCGCAGGTGGGGAGGACCCGGCGGCGTCCCGGACCGTGCGACGGCGGCTGCGGCTGCGTGCGGTGCCGGCTCTGCGGAGCATGCTGCAGCGCCGTCAGAGCTCCCGCTGTGGCGTGCCGCTGGCATGCCGGCGCGCGGCGCTGCGGTGGAGGGCGCAGCTCGACCGGCGCTGGGCCCTGCAGCCGCATCGGCGCCAGGGCTGAGGCCGCCATCACCAGCGTCTGATGGCGCTTTCTGGCCCTGCACCTGCTGCTACGGCAGCTCCGCCTGCGCCCCCGCCTACGGCTCCACCTGTGCCCCCGCCTGCTGGTGCAGGGGCTCCCTCCAGGGGGCACCACGCACCGCCATGCCGCTGGCGCCCTGACCGCCCTCGGCTGCGGGCGCGTCCGCACGCGCCAGCCGCAAGCGGCGCCTGGGCCCGGCGCCCCCAGCCCCCAGCCAGCGCCGCATGCCGCACAGGCGCCACTGGCGCGCAGTCCACCTCATCGCTGCGCCCGTCAGCAGGTGCCCCGAGGCGTCCTCCGGGTCGGGCTGCAGCGGCACGCTGCGGCCGGCGGGCGGCCGGACCGCATCAAGCCCGAGCAGCGCCACCACCACACCCTGCGGCACGTACACGGCGTCGGACCTACAAGCCGACGGGCTCAGCGCGAAGATGTGTGTGCCGCCGGGGCCGGGGCCGGCGACGGAGCCGGCGCCGGCGCCGGCGCCGGCGCCGGCGCCGGCGGCGGAGCCGGAGCCGCCTGCCCCTGCTGCGCCGCCGGCTCTCACGCCGTCGCCCGCCGCCGCCGTGGCTGCGACTGCGTTGGGGCCGGCGGCAGCGGGCTCCAGGACGCCGCGACCGTCGGGCTGCAGCGAAAGCGACAGCTCGTCGCCGTGGCACAGTCCCAGCTGGCGGGCTAGCTTGCCGCCGTCGGAGAGCCCCACGCCGAAGCCCTGCTGGACGAGGTTGAGGCGGTGCGCCCGAAGCCGCGCCCCGTCGAGCTCGCGCACGTACAGAGCCACGCGCTGGCAGGCGCCGCCACTGGCCTCCAGGCGCACTGCTGCGGAAAGGCGGCGCGCAGCGCCACGCCCACGAAGGGGCCGCCCAGCGTGCGGAGCTTGGTCACGTGCAGCAGCCAGTGCCCGCTCGCCTGGCGCGCGCCGCGCTCCTCCCCGCTTCTGTCGTCACTGTGGCTGCCGCCGCCGTCGCCGTCGCTGTCGCTGTCATGGCTGCTGCCATCGTCGTCGCTGCCGCTGCCGTGCGTTGCCGTTGCTGGCCGTGCCGCTGTCGCCGTCGCCGTCGCCGCTCCAGCCGTCCCGGCCGCGGCCCAAATCACTGCCGCTGCCATCGCCGCTCGGTGACGGCCCCAAGCCGCCCCCTTAACCCACGCCAGGGCCCTGCCCGGCGTTCGCTTATTATTATTATTCCGCTGCCATCGCCCTCGCTGCATGTCTCAGCCGCATCTCCGTTGCCGTCCGGGACCTCTCCATCGGAGCCACGGCCGCCGCCAGCCGCACCACCGCGCCGGCCGCCGGCACCGCGCCTCTCCAAGCGCAACACCAGGGCATCCACGTCATCTTCAGCCACGCCGCCACCAGCAGCCTCCGAGGGCACGGCGCTCAGGCACAGCACGTCTCCGGCGCGCGCTCCAGCACTCCCAAACCAGCGCCCGGCCGCGCCCAGCCTCCAGCGATAGCCCTTTCCCTGGGGATAGCTCCGCAGTGAGCCTGCACCTACCGTGTGGCCTTGGGGGTTTCGGGCCGGCAGGGCCTGGCCGGGGCCCAGGTCGCGGCCCGCGAGACCCTCGCCCAGCAGCCGCCGGACGGTGTTGATCGGGAGGCTGACGAAGCCGAGGGCAATGTCGCGCTGGGTCAGCGCAACGCGCATCTCCTGGCCGCTATCTAACCCCTCCGGCGCTGACATCGTCGTCGCCCCCAACGTCGTCCCCGCTTTCGCTGCCGGCGGCATGACTGCTGCCGCTGCCGCTGCCGCTGTCGGCCAGCAGCATGCCGGGTTCCTGGCCGGCGGCGCCCTCCTGCCGCAGCAGGCTCACGGCCATGCACGCGGCGGCCGTGCCGGCAGCGCCGGGCTGGCCAGCTGGCGGCGCCACGGGCTCCAGCCGCAGGCCGTCGCCCGCCCGCGCGCCGCGGTTGCGCAGCCACGAGTTTAGGCCCGTCAGGCGCCATTTGAGGAACCCCATTTGAGAACACTCAGCTCAGCAGGCATACACCGGCGCCCGAGGAGGCTGCGCCGTTCGGCTCCTCTGGCCTCAGCGGCACCGGCTGTCCTGCCGGCAAACCTGATGCTGCCACCGGCCCTCGCTCCCAGCAGCCACGCTACCGGGGCCTCAAGCACGTACACGCTGCCCGTGCGCGTGGCCCCGGCCTTCAAGGTCACTGTGGCATCCCCGTCGCAGCCGCCTGGCGGCGGTGGCGAGGGATGCCGCTCAGCTGGCGTGGCCGCTGCGGAAGCGTTTTCGTAGGGCAGCGCAGCGGCCGACGGGGCGTTGAGGCCAGCCATTCCGAGCTGGTGCGCTGCGTCGCACTGACCGGGCTCGGGCTTGAGGGTCCGCGACGTAGGCGCGCCTGGCGCCGGGGACTGCACGTCAGCCGGCGCTGCAGCCGCAGCTGGCGTCGACGCTCCGGCGCTTGCGGCCTCGCCAGCGCAACGGTCTCCACAAGCTCGGCATCGCAGCCGCTGGCCGGCGGTGGTGGGGAGCACGGCGCGGCCGCAGCGGCCGTGGTCCCGCCCGGCAGCGCGGCGGCCGGCGCCGGGTTCTTGCAGACCGGACCGGTCGGACGCTCTCGGCTGGAGCTCCGCTGTCCGGTTCAGGCTTGACGGCCGCGGCGGCCAGAGCGCCGGGGGGAAGTGGCTGCAGGGGGACCTCCACGGCATTTGTATCCGAGGCAGCGACGCAGCAGCTCATGGCCGCCAGCGCGGAAGCTGCAGCAAGCAGCGCCTCCGGCGACGGCCCCCGCGCAGCCTTCGGTTGCTGAGGCTGCTGCGGCGGCGACTGGGAGCGGGCATCCCCGCTGCAGCGCGGCGCCCCACCCGGCGGCAAGGGGCCCTGGTGGTGCTGCGCGCCGCCATGCTGTGCCTCTCGCTCACCCATTACACCCATGACCCCGCCAGGCAGCGCGCACGCCGCGCCGGGCGCAATTCCGCAACCGCCGGGGACGTCGTCCCGCTGAGGCGCCCTGCCAGCTGCCCCTGCAGCGCCGGGCAGCGGCGGCTGTGGTTGTGGCGCCGCACTCGGGCCCTGCTGCGGCCGCAAGTGCAGCGGCAACGCGCCGTGCGGCGGTCGCCGCTGCCACGGCGTGTGGCCAGCTCCTCTATGGGGCCAGGGAGCAGGCGCGCGCACGGGCCGCCCGCTCGCTGCCGCCTGAGGGGAAGCTGAAGCGACGGCCGATGGGGGGGTCCTGGCTGGCGTCAGGGCCACTGGCGCTGGCGCCGATTCCGGGAGGTGCGCTGGTGGCATCGTTGCACCAGCCGGCCTGCGTTCACAAGTCGGGTGAGGGCCATGCGTATTGAGTGGTCAGCATGCGTACTGGGTTGGTTAGGGTCAGGCGTGTTGGGTTGCGGTTGGTAGGAGCCACGGTCTTGGGCCGGCCCAATCAGACAGCACACGGAAGCTGTTGCGCGCGTGGGCGCGGGCCAAGGGCCTTTGCTGCGGCGCGGACACGTGGCTAGGGCCAGCAGCTGAGCGTGGTCTTTGCCTAGCACGTGGTCTAGCATAGGATGCGAGTGTGCGGTGGGCAGCCAGCAGCCGCAAAGAGATGCACCTGGGCGGGCGCCGGCGGCTCCTGCTGCTTGCCGGGGGGCTCCACGGCGCATGGGGCCTCCCACGCTGGTGCGGCTGACGGCACGTCCTCCCGGCGGGCTAGTGGCGGCTCCGCGACCGGGCGTGCCGACGGGTCGCGGCCGTCCTGCGCGCGGTCCAGGCTCGCGAGGAACGCCGCGCCCGTGGCGGCAACCTCGTGGGTGCGCAGGCCCTGCGCGCACGCATGTGGCAGCAGCTGCGCTCGGGTCGTGCAGGGCGACCCCAGCTTGATGCACCAGCGCGAAGCGCGCAATGCGCCTAGTGCCATTACGTGCGCCTCCGCAGCTCACCTGCCGAGCGCTGGCCTTCGCTTCCGCCGCACTGTCGCTGCCGCTGCGGCCAGGGCCAGCGTGCTCCGCGCCGCCCCGGAGGAAGCCGTCACTGGCTTGGCCGCCCATGGGGCCGTACGGCCGGGCAGCTGGGCCTCCGGCGGGGCACGTCGCCGCAGCGGGCTGCCGCCGGGCGCCGGCCGTGGACGGGTCACTTCCACGTAATGCCGCAGGTCCAGCGGCGCCTGCCACTAAGCCCGCTGCGCCAGGGCACGAGGCGGCGGCCGTGTGGCGGCGCCGCTGATCCGGGCCGCTGCCAAAGGGCCGCACCGCCCTGCGCCCAACGTCCCAGACCTCCTCCGCGCCGGGGCCGATGTCGCGCCCGCGCTTGGTTCCTCCAAGCCGGGGGTCAGCTGGCTCAGTGCAGGCCGCGGCACCGCTGCCAGCGGCCTGCCGTGGGCCCAACGCCGCCTCCTCGCCTTCGCTCCCATCCTCATCGCCTCCGCCGCCGTTCAGGTATGTGCCGCCGCTGCCGCCGCGCATGTAGGAGCCGCCCTGGCCGTCCTGGCCCTGCCCGGCCAGCTCCTCCCCCAGCCTGCTGCCTGCGTACCCGAGCTGGCCCGACCCGACGTCCGGGCTGCTGGCGTGCCTACCGCCACGGTCCAGGTACGTGCCTGTCAGGGCGCGCCGACCCGCTTGACCCCCGCCACGGCGCCCGGGGTAGCTGGGCAGCGATCGCCCACGTCCACGCTGCCATCTGCCGCCTGCTGTGGGCGGCTTCAGGCTACTACCGCTGGTGGAACACGTCCGTGGCCGCCACGCCGTGTTAGCGGTCCGCTGGCTGCGCCTCGCCGGGGGTGGCGTGGTGGGCGCCCCTCCCTGGGTGGCCGTCGCCGGCTCCCTCCTGCGACAGGTCCACCCGGCGGCGCACCCCCTCTGCCTCCTGGCCTCGCCTTGCGGCGCGCCGGCCACCGTCCTGGGTCGCGCTCTGCCGGTCTCGTGCCCCGCCCTTCGCCGCCTCGTCTCTGCCTTCTCCTTCCTCCCACCGGTCGCCCTTGTGGCGCCCGAGCTCCTCTCCCCGGCGGGCCCGTGGTGCTTCCATGCCCTCCTATGGGA
>BDDC01000200.1:75387-88343 GCA_001662425.1 Chlamydomonas sphaeroides | reverse complement strand
ATCAATCATCAGCTACCATGCCAAGCAAGTGGAGCGTCGCCTTCGCCAGGACAGGCCCCCGCCCAGCCAGCCGCCTGAGCGCCTGGCCCCGTGGACGCGGGTGCTTGACTGTTGCTAACGCCGGACATCGCTCGAGATATGCACAACTCACAGATTTACATGAGTCGTGGATCGCCGTGCATCCCAGCAGCAAGCGGCACTAGCTACATGGCCCTGAGCCCCTGCCTGCCGCAAGGCTATGAATTCCAGACAGCTGAAATGCGCAGTAGTGCACCCAGTGCACCCATGACTCGTGACGTGAATGCGCCGCCGCCGATGCAGTTCCACTCAAAGCAGTCGCCAGGGCGGCAGCCAACGGCAGGCAGCCTCCACCAGCCTCCATGAGACCGTCATCGCGCAACCCTGACGACATTTCGTCCCGAGCGACTACGATATGCAGTTACCAAAGCCAACAAAGCAGACCACCGGTATGCGCAGACACGCAGCACAGAATGAAGCGAACGGCTGCAGCCAGGGCAGCAGCCAACGCAATGCGCAGGGCTAAACACAGGCACATGCATACTGCCGCACACAGGGCAGCACTGCCGCCGCTGGCCCATACCGCCGACACATATCCTGCTCGCCTTATAATTCCACACTGGTGCATCGCTCCCTGCTGACCCACAAAGCAAGCAGGGCCACGCGGCGACTCGTGCTATCTATGTGCGGCGAGTCCGTTGCCCAATGCACACCCACATGGTCGCCAGGCCCTGTATGTGCACCCGAGCGAGTCTTCAGCCCCAACACATACATACATGGGAGCTGCGTGCAGTCCACCCCCTGCCGCCGCCGCCAGCCTAGCAACCGCAGGCAGCGAACCCCACCTGCCCCGTCAGAGGCCGAGGCAGCAAGACACTGAATGCGCAGCCGCCTTCAGCCGCCCACGCAAAGCCGCTGTAGCCGCTGGTGCTCTGAGGCACCGCTATCCCGCCCTGCGTGCCCCGCCCGTTCGCGGCAGCAGCTTGCTTGCAAGTCGGTGGCCCCTGCTCCAGGGAGCCGCTGCTGGCACGTGTGGGCCTCCGCCTGCAGGCGCTGCGCGGCCGCCTTGGCCTGGTGCTGGTGGTAGATAGGTTGGGGGTGGGGCCGGCACGGAAACGGTTGCGTGAAAGGGTCAGCCGCTGGGACCTGGCTGGCAAGCCCCCAGCCCCACATGCGGCTGCCTCCCCAGCTTGCCAAGCAAGCCCCGCCTGTTGGGGCGGCCCTCGAGCGCCGGTGCAGCCCGCCATCTAGAACGCCCCATCCGCGGGTCGGACCACTCACCCACCCACGCATGCAGCGACGCCCGCTCGTTGTGGCAGGCGGCGCCAGGCAGCGGCACGTGCGCCGCGCTTCTACATGGCCGGCCGGGCGAGGGTCCGGAACATGTCCTCGCCTGCAAGCTGCTCCTACTGCTCCAGGCCACCGCACGTACAGGTCGCCTGGCAGGGAGGGCATGGGTACGCGGTTGGCTGCTGGGCACGAGGAGGGCTGCTTACGCTGCGTGCTGGTGTCTCTTTGCTCCAAGCAAGTTGGAGCTAGTTGGAAAACAATGGCATGCCAGGATGGGCTGCTATGCTGCCGCCCGCCCACCTACCGTAGCTGATGAGCAGGCAGGGCCGCGCCCCTTGCTGGCCGCACAGCTGGCGCCGCGCACGAGCGCACACACACCAGCCGCTGCGCGGATGGATGCGTGAGCGAGGGGCGGGAGGCGGGCACTCAGCAGAGGAGCGGAACACCCCTCCATTGCACCACAGACGTTGCTTGACGCGCCCTGGATAACCCTCCACCCGCACCTCTGCTGCCCACCGCCGCCGCCGCCTCCCGCAGCCCGTGCGTGCCCTCACCAGGAGCGAAGCCGCGCCGCAGCTACCTCGCCACGCCCGTTAGCTCGCGGCGGCGTGGGACGGGGCCAGCAGGCCGGCCTCCTAGACGGCAGGGGCCGCCCCCGCCCAGTACCAGTAATGGCGTCGCCGGCCTGCCAGCGGCTTCTGTCGGGGCCGAGAGAAAGGAAGGGTAGACCATGGGACAAAAGGGGTGGTGAGCTAGGTGAGCAGGCATTCACGGCGAGCGACGCGCGCAGTGTGCTCCTTCAAACCTGTCGTATACACTGCCGCAAGCCCGGAAGGGCAGGCGGCAGCGCGACTACCGTCACACCTCTGCTGCCGTCGCGAAACCGGTCTCACCCGCCGGGCTGCAGTTGCCAGCTTATGAGGGACTCCCACAATCAGCGCCGCCTTGAATGCCACGCTGGCTAACGTGGCCGCCGCACCACCCAGGCCGCCAGCTTGCTGCTGCTGGGAGGAGGAGGCCCAAGGGCACGTGGGACGCGAGCCAGGAGGTGGGAACGACGGGAACAGGTCGACGCGTTGGTGGCCGGAGATGCCCAGACCTTGCCTCTCGCCACCACATCGCACCCCGCCCCACCCCCGACCGGCCGCTGCGCAGCAAACCCTTGGCGTGCAGCCCTGGCATACATGTACGGCTGCACTTGCCGTACATATGCAGCAGCGGGCGGGATGCATGTGACGTAGCTAGCCTTGCCGCAGGCCGAGCAACCGTAGCCGCCGTACCCCCGGCCAAGCATAGCGACAGGGCAGGGATGACGCCGCCGATGCTGCTGCCGGCGGTAGCGTGCGAGCGACCAGTTGCGTTGGGCGTACCCATAAAACCACAGACCGATGGATGGCCCCGACAACGCGGCCGCATAGCAGGTCCAGCAGCAGGCTGCGAGCGGTGGGAGATGGCGGGCAAAATGAGGATGAGTGGAGGGCAGCAGGGACGAGGCTCCAAGCTCAATTGCCGGGGACGCCAGGCAGGCATGTGTGAGGGCTCGGCTCACGGGCTCGGCTGGCATCTATCTGCTCAAGAATCCTGGCTGCGGTTCCTGCCACGCCCCTCCTCCCAGCAGGAAGGGCAGCACACAGTATGAGCCCACACAGCCAAAAAGCACAACCAGAGGGCATGTGCATCGCCCAAGGCCGCACCCACGTGCAGTGCGTGCACGGCTTATGTACAGTACCTGTACGGCAGCTCCGTGTGGCGCCTCGGCCCAGACGGCGCTGCTGGCATCGCATGCGCGACGCGGGCTGTCGTACGCAGGCCCGCCCACTCGGCGGGTGCCTGGTGAGAATGGGTGTGAAGGGCGCACAGCCGTGGATGGGCCGTCCCGGCACGCGTCAGCGGTATGGTACTTGCATGCTGGGCAGAGGTTAAGCGCGGAAAGCGAATGAGGGGCGGCCGGGGCGGCGGGTAAGCCCACGAGCATCTGTGGCATCGGGGTCCCCTGACCGGCCGCCGTGCGTGTTTGGTTGCTTGCCTCGACCTACCGCTGCCCCGCGCGTCTACTCAAGCAATCCCACTGCTGCCATGCACGCACCCATGGATAGCTTAGCTAGCCTGGGGCGCAATGCCCGCCGACCAAGCCCATGACAGCAGCAGCAGGCAACCGGCACCTCACCCGCCGCTTCCTCTGTCTGCTTACCTTCCTGCGCACGCAGCGCCGAGGGTGGCCAGCAACGCCCCTCGCCGTCAGCGAGCCTCACGCACCGCACGCAGCCACGTAAGCGGCGCTGCAGTCGGGGGCATCGTACGTGTGTGGGGTGCCGCCGCACGTCCTTGGCGGCAGCAGTCCCGGGTGCCGGCGCACAGCTGCCGGCTGCCGCAGCTGACGCCCGTGCGTGGGGCCGCTGCTTGTTGGGGACAAGGGGCAGGGGCAGGGAGGGTCGGGTGCCGCCGCACGTCCTTGGCGGCAGCAGCGAGCTGCGCCGGCTTAGCAGATGCTCCCACCAGCCTGGCACGGCATACACGGCCATGACAAGCAAGCAAGCAAGCACATTCATTTCATTAGCAGCAGCGAGCCGACATACAGCTCTGCTGCCCAAAGCATGTCATGCCCACGCAGACATATATAGCAGCCTCCTGATAGATAGCAAACGTGGCTTGCCCTGCGACTGCCAAGCTGCCCCCGCGGCAGCAGCAGCCCCTGCGTGCACGCGTGCCTCACCTGTCGGCTGCATGCGTGTGGCCAGATAGACGAGACCACAGCCTTGCGACGCCAGCAGCCATCAGTGCCGCCACGTCCTGGCTACGCCCCGCCGCCGAGCGGGCGGAGGCGAGGGGGCACTGCTGAGGTGGCACGGCGTCCGTACGTCCGCGGCAACTGGGAGCCGCGGGCCAGCAGGGTCGGTACGCATGCAGCGCCGGGGGCCGTGCTCGCGCCGTTGCGGGCGGAGAGCCACGGCAGCGCAGGAGCATCCCATCGCGGCACGGCACGCACGCCAACAGCATGAGGTGGATGGATGGGCGGGCGTTAGCAGCAATTGCGGTGCGCCCAGCTAGCCCAGCCCCTGGCTGGGGCTACTGGGGCAGCACAGCGCAGGCCCCATAACCCGCCCGCCACCATGCGCATCATGCATCCCATGTCAGCCTATCCCCCAAGTTACGTGCCATGCACGCGCAAGCTGTCATGACTAACACGAACGCCCATCGTCAGACATGCACGATATCAAAAAGCGTAGCTCACACAGCGTAATCCAGAACGCTGGTGCGCACGCCCCTGCTGCCTGTAATCACGCAACTACAGCGTGGCCAAGAGCTATCAAGTAGCTATCATAGCACCCTCGACACCCTCGACACCCTCGACACCCTCGACACCCTCGACACCCTCGACACCCTCGACACCGAGCATCAGCGTGTGCATGCAGTTGTATCCGTCAGATAGACCAAGGCTCTCCGGAAGCGCAATGCAGCAACGCAACACATGCATGCATGCTACGAGGCAGGCCCTCGCAGCAAACTCTGCCCGCCACAACATACAGGTGGCACGCATCCCCCTGCCTCCCAATGAGCACTGTCTCTCAGTGCTCCCCCTCCGTCAGATGCAGTAGGTTGTTTCCAAGCCATTTGCCCCGCTCCTCCTTTAACGCCACAACCAGCCGAGCCAGCGCCGCCAGCCCCTCCGCCTCGCACGTGAAGCGCTCAGCTGCCGGCAGCAAGCGGCTGGTGGCCACCAGGCCGTCGCACAGCTCCTGCAGCACCTGCCGTGGGGTGGCGGATGCAGGGCGGCAACAACAGCAGCAGCGGTGATTGCAGCAGCAGCATTAGCTAGCAGATCAGGGGCTGGCCATGCTGCTGTCGGCACAGTTATACATAGTTGAGGCTAATAATGCTACCTATACTACCGCCACCGTTCTAATTTGCTGTCCTCCAGCCAGCACGAAGAGGCAACGAACAGACGGTGCTATACACCATGCTCGATCGGTTTCTCACCTTTTCCACGATGCCTCCGCTGCTGAAGAGCACAGATCTGGGGCACTGCTCACCACCGCACTGCAGATGGAGAGCCTCCAGAGCACCCGGCAGCTTGCCACTGGCCGCAGCGGCGGCGGCGGCCGCCGTGACAGCGGCTGCCTTGGAGGTTGAGGTGCAGGCGAGCAGGTAAGCCGACGCCGCTGGCACGGGCTGGCAGTTGGTGATGTACGTGACCGCACACGGGGCAGCCTTGCTAGAAGGGGAGGCTGCCTGGCTGGCAGCAGACGAGGCTGCCTGGCTGTCAAGCGCCTTGAGGCAGCGGAGCACGTTTGCGGGCTCACCGCCAACCATGTGGGTATGCCAGCCCGCCACGGGCCCCCGCAGCAGCACGAGCCTCCCGCTGCCGCTAGGGGCGGGGTGGCCGCCGCTGCCGCCCCCGCCTACGCCGCCGCTGCCACTGCTGCTGCTGCGGCTGCTGCGGCTGCTGCGGCTGCTGCGGCTGCTGCAAGCGGCCCCCGGTGCCAGCGCCGCTGTTGCCGCCAGGCGGTCCACTGCCACCCGCAGAACGTCTCCACATGACGCTGACAGCAGCGCAGGCTGAGCCCCTTCCGCGGTGCGCTGCAGCGGCTGTGTCGGCTCCAATGCCGCAGGGCTCATGTTGTGCGGCGTAAAGGCAGCCGGCCGGGTGCTGCCAGATGCTGAGCCAGCAGGCGCGAACTTGAGGTGGAACCCGTGGCGCATGTGCAGCGTGCCCGGCAGCCCGCGCAGCGTGCGGTGCAGCGCCGCTGCCTGGTCCATGGTGTGCACCTTTGCGTACCGCACCTGCACAGCCTGTGCACGGCTGCAGAGGTCGCGGAGGTCGCTGCTGCTGAGCGGGTCGTCGTCTTTGCCAAGCTTCACATGCTCGATGCGCAGCTGCGCCAGCTGCACGCTGCGGTCCTGGAGCAGCAGTGGGCTGCTCACCAGCAGGGATGCCACATCAGAAAGCACGTCCAGGTTGCATGCTTTACCGACCACGACGTCGATGTGCGTCAGGCGGCAGGCTGTGTCGCGGTGCAGGTCGATGCGGATGTCAGGAAGGAAGCCATGGTCGTTTGAGGCAGTGCAGCGGCAGAGCTGGAGCACCTCCAGCGCTGGGGGGAGCGGGTGCGGCAGCTCAAGCAGCACCCAGCTTTCCACCTTGAACTGCTTCAGCTGGGTCAGCGCAGCGACGTTGTCGCAGCAGGCGCCAGCCTCAAGCGGGTTATCGCCGCCGGGGCCGAGCGTAAGGTGCTCCAGAGACCCTGCAACCGCAGCGATGCCGTCCAGGAACTCTGGAGAGTGAATGGCGATGGACGCCAGCCGTGGCGTGTGGGCGGCGAACGCGTGGTACATGAGCCGCAGCTCGATCTCGTCCCAGAGCCAATCGGGTTCGAGTAGCTCAGAGACGTCGAGCGCCTCGAGCGACGGCAGCAATGCGGCCGGCTGGGACATGGCAGCCGCAAACTGGGGCGGGCCTTCGGCCCTTCTGCTGGGGATAATGCGATGGGCATTGCGGTGCTGCATGATGGCCACCTCCTTGATGCGCTGACGTGCAGAGAGCGGCAGACCAGCGAACGGCAGCTGCAGCAAGCTTGCGGCTTCAATGGATGGTGAAGCGCGGTACGTGATGGCGCCGTCCGGCCCCCTGTGGGCTTTGCCATAGAAGCAGCGCAGAACCACGCGCCTGGCCCGGGGCCAGCGTTCCAGTGAAGGAAGCTGGCCGGTCAGATACAGCTGCTTGTCGCGAGGCGCGACCTTGATGTTCAGCGTGGTGAGGCTGCCATCCACAGCGTCGCGCAATTCACGACACACCAGCCGAACAGCGGCAAGCTTCTTACGAGACTCTTGGCCGAAGCGCTGGTCCAGCCCGCGCTGATCGAGCTGGTGCAGCATGTCAAGGAAGCCCGCCATTCTTCAGCGTAGTTATATTGAACGCTCTACGTGTTGCAGAGTGCCCTATGTATGGTGTTGGAAAAAAACACTCGGTGGCGAGCAAGTAAGGCAGTGCAGTTTGCGTGCGCGTGCAGTCGCAGCGGTACATAGGACATACATTCCAAGCGTGGTAACAGACGGCATGAAGGCCATCGTGCATGATCGGAGCCCATATCCTACTTGGATTCCGGCTGGATCCCGCGCGCACCTGTATGTGCGTAGCTGCGTACCTTCCTACGACAGCCCGGGCGGGGTAGCCCACCTGGTTGTTCCACAAAAACCCCACCTGGTTGGACCAACGGAGGGGTTGACGTGGACGCCTCTATTGGGCCAACAGACCCAACGGCGTTACGTCCTGCCCGCCAGCGTCCAGCTGTTCGGCTCGGACCTGCGACAGGCTGCCGGGCCGCCTGCGGGCGGCGGTGGACCACTTGGCGGCGGCGGCAGCAGCGCCGCCACCGAGCTGGCGGCAGCTGGCAGCGCAGGCCAGGAGGCGCAGGCTCCAGCACTGCCGCTGCCGGTAGACACAGGGGCTGACGTTTCCTCGTCCGGTGAAAAATATCGCATGTGCAGAAGTACTAGCAAAGAATGGTGGAGTGTGATGAAGGAGGTAGCGAAAACAATTTTACCATCGGCCTTGCATGGCCCACCACGGCCCAGCACCGGTGCAAAAGAAGCCCGTCCACGCTTGCCAGCGAGAACCGCAAGCAGCACTGAGCCAACGGAGTCCCCCCTCCCGTCAGCACCAACAGCACGCCGTGCAACGCACGAAACGAGGCTCAACCGCTTGTTCAGGTCCTCTCAGCTCAACGCAACGCCAAGCGCGCAAGCCCTCAACCCCAGGCGGGAGCGCCGCCAACGCCCGCCCCCACCCCCAGCTGACAGCCGCCGCGGCCGGTGAGCGCCGCTCATCGGGAGGGCGCTCCGCCGGTGCGCAACGCAGCTCGTGCACCGGCAGTTGCTGCCGCTGGCCCCGCCTGCTGTGGCGCGCCTGCGCCTGTGGCGGCCTGCAGCTTGCGCAGCTGCTCCTCAAACTGCTGTCTGACGGGGCCAGGGCAGAGGGAGGGAGGCGGGTGCGGTGTTGGGACGGTGAGCGCGCTGGGCCAGCGCCCCGGGTCAAAGCTAGCAAGCGATGGCTTCACGCAGGTTCGGTCCGGGCCGAAGGGAGGACCCGCGGATCATGGAGGGATGCGGTGCAATGCAGGGGGCGCTGAGAGGCGCTGGCTCTCGCCCGAGTTGTCATGACACGGTTGATAGCAGGGAATCAAGCAAGCAGGGCGGCAAGTGCGCCTCCGGTTGGCCATGTTGGGGCAGGCTCGGGTGGAGGCCGCGACCGGCTGCATCCGGGGTGCGGCGGGCAGGTTTCCCCGAGCTGTGCCCTGGGCATGTGGGCGGCTGGGCAACCTCAGGCAAGAGGCGGGTCGTGGGCGCTGCAGCTCAGCAGTCGCGGAGCAAGGCCTGCGGCGAGCGCAAGAGGCGCGACCGGCCTCCGGGTGGTCGGCCCTCCTTGAACGCTCCCCTCCCCTCCCCTCCGCTCCCATTCCCCCGCCTGCTCCCTATTCCTGCGCGTGCGCCTTGCCAACCTTCCCTTGCCCGTTGTGCCCCTGAAGCGCACCATTTTCTTGCCCATCCCAACCACCTGCGCGCGCAGCCCTCCCCTCCCTCCCATATTCCCCTGTCCCCTCACCTGCGCTCCTTCTCCGCGTGCACCTCGGCCTCCAGCCGCGCCACCCGGTCGTTCCAGCGCACCAGCTCCGTGGGCGTCATGCTGCCGGCGTAGCGGTCCGTGATCTGGGCCAGGGAGGGAGAGGGCGGTGGGCCACAACGCTAGGTGACCGAAGGGGCTATGGCGACGGCGATGGCGGGGTTCACAGTGTTGGCAAGCGTGCCCCGCCCTACCCACGGCTGCTCTGCGGCGCACGCTGGCGGTCACAATCGCCGGTCCCCTCTCTCCTCCACCCTGCCTAGATGGCTAGAGGGAGCGCACTTCCCACATCCCTGCACCACACCCCTCCCCTCGCCCTCCTCCGCATTAGGCCAACGGCCGTCATGCCGGCAGCGTGGCACGAACGCAGTTCCCTCCCATTCCCACCTGCTTCCCGCTTTGCCCTCCACACCGCAACGCGAATGCCCCAATCGCTACACCCTTACAGCCGACTTCGCGTACACGTGTCAGCCACACGTCAGCCCTTCACCGCAGTCCCCCAAGGCGGACGCCCAGACCGCTGCAGCCCTGCCCTGCCCTGCCCTGCCATGTCGGTCAGGGCACACACCAGCCCCGGCCTCGTCCCCACTTGCTCACCGCTGTGAGCGGGTATGACGCGTCCGTGGTGGGCTTGCGCCACCAAGACCCGTTGGTCCCCGCGTCCGACGGCGCGCCGGCGCGACGGTACAATGCCGCGCTGCGCGCGTCCGAGGCCACCGTCCCAGCTCCGCCGCCAAGCCGGCCAGCCCCAGCCGCCACCGCCGTCGCTGCCACGACCGCGGGCACGCGCGCCTCGGACTGCGCTTGCCGGGGCACACCGATGGACGCCTGGGGCTGGGCTGCGGGCTGCTGGTGGTGGTGGTGGTGGTGATGGTGATGGTGGTGATTGTGCGCGGCCGCCCCACGGGCGTCCTCCATGCGAGGGGCCGATGTCGACCGGGCCCCTCCGCCGGACAGGCCCTGCGTCAGTTGCTGCTGCTGCATCGCCGCCGCCGTGCGCACGACGCCGGGCGCGGCTGCGGCGGGCCGCGGCGGCAGCGGCGCGCCGCTGCCGGAGCGCTGCGGCGCCGCGCCAGTGGCCGGTGGCGGGCTGCCTCCGTGGCTGTGGCTGTGGCCTTGCTGCTGCAGCAGCCGGGCTTGCGTCATGACGACCTGGGTCGGGAGGGGCGGGCAGGACGGCGGGAAAGACTGAGCCGGCATGCAGCGGCGTGCGGACGGCGGGGCATGAAGGCCAGGCGACAGCGGGCGGGCGGCCCAGGAGAAGCAGGCCTGGGCAGAGGGGCGGGTGCGCGTCCGTTGGTCGCACCTGTCCTCTCCCTGATCCACCGCCGGCGTGTGCGTACTCTTCCCGGCGGGCCGAGGCCACGGCTGCTGCCGCTGCGGCGGCCGCAGCGGGCGCGTACGCCAGCGGCATGTGGCGGGGAAGCAGCACCTCGGTGGCGGCGCGGCGGCCGTCATGCCTGGACGTGAAGGCAGCCGGGGCAGTGGCGGAGTTAGCGTTTCAAGAGTTGAAGTTGGATAGGTTGTGAGGGGGGTGGAAGGACTGACGGGCAGTGTGCCACACACGCACCTTGCATCAACGCGCGGCGCGGAGATGGAGCGCGGCAGCCCACCAGTGGCGGGGGCGCCGGGCGGCGCGGCACGCCGTATTGTTTGCTCGATTGTGCGAATGGAGTCCGTTAGATACTTGGCGAGGATCATCTCGCCGTGGGCCGGCTGTGCGCGGCAGGCGGCGGGTTAAGGCAGCGTGTGTTGCAGGGATGGGTGGCAACAGGGACTTCCCACCGAAGCCCGTTGGAGTGGGCGAGCTGCTGGCAAACACCCAGCTGTACAGAGTTGTGCGTGCATTTACAAGGCGCAAGCGGGCACCGCGTTGGAGTGCATACCATCGCGCAGGCGACGCAGCCAAGCGTGCTACGCCGAAGCGTGGCCCGCACCTGAGTTTTTGCCATGGTCAGTGCCTGCGGTTGGGCTGAGCAGCCAGAGCCCGGCAAACTTCGATGGTCGTGCCTCGAGAGGCTTCCACAGGTGCTATGGTCGTGAAGCGCGACTAGCTGAAATATGCGATGAATGTATTTCAAGGGGTATGCTTGAGTCGCGGCAGCAAGAGTTACGCGCAAGCGGGATGGCAAGTAACGCGGCGCTGAAACAAGCTCCGTGGCGCTTCGTATGATAAGTTGTGACTATCAGATATAGTTCTGGTGCTACACTTGACAGGTCAGCAGCTGCCCATGTTTGGTATGCCGTACCTTGTACGGCCACACGCGACGTCCCTGAATTCCAAGTGAGCGTCACATCGTCCCAAATATGTATTCACCTGGCCAAGCGTTGCCAGTTTGTCCGTGCGGGCATCGAGCAAGGCTGAGCAAGGCGGTGCGGTCCCTTTCAGCCACGAAGACAGCCCCGCCCTCGTCGTCCGAGGACGCTGCTTGAACAGCATTGCACCGTTCTGCTCCTTTTAGCGGCCGGCGACCAGGCTGGCGTTGCCGCTAGTGCCTAGGCGCAGCACCACGTGGCCCAGGGCGCGGGCTGCACTTATGGCACAGCGGTGGACCAGGTGGCACGAACACCACGGCATACAATTTGGTTCCGATGCGGCCCACCATCAGTCATTGACTCCAGCTTCCATCGCTCTTATTGCCATATCGTAAGCCAGAACATACAGCGCCGGCGCCCAGTATGACGACCGGCTTCGTCGACATGCTGCGCGAGCTTGACCAACGCGGAAGAGACCTCATGTTTGGCCAGACATGGGCGGTGCAGGACCCCGCAGGCGCGGGAGCGGCGCGGGCCGTCGTCGGTGGACTGCGGCCGCACGGTCACTGTATAGCTGCTTGCAGTGAAGCGGGCGTGCGGGCGCCAGGGCCTCGCCCAGGGGCTGGGTGGACTTGCGGCGGGTTGCGGCAAACCACCAATGTTCCGGTACCGTTGGCCGCCGCACGCCGCACGCCGCTGCCACTCTGTACGCGCGGCCACGGCGGCGGCCCGCTCTGTTTGCAACCTCGCCGACGTCTTCCTAACAAACGCCACACGGACGAAGCCCTGTCCACACGCAATGTTCCCTCGCCCTATCACCACGCCGCATCGCCACGCCCTAGCCCCGCGCCCACAGGACTAGCCCTTCGCACCCACCTTGCGCTGCGCAACGGCAACCGCGCTGCGCGTGTAGCCTCGCTTTGCCTGTCGCCGCCAAGGCGTCCGCACGCACTGCCGCTGCCATTACAGCACGGGCCTGCATCACCAGCTCAACCGCCACCCAGCTCATCACCTGCCCATGCATGTACGGGGCAGCTGACTCAGCTTGCTGCCGGTGGGTCCACCACGCGCCCCCGTCTGCCCTGGAGCCATCGGCCCCCAGCCAGGGCCTCCTTCCGTGCAGCGGCCCGGAGCGTCCCGCACATGGCTACCGGCCACACACCCGTCAGCACTCGCTCATGCCTCCACGCATCCTGGACTCACATAGCGACCACTGCCCCCAGCCCTGTCCCCAGCCCTGTCCCCGAGCAGCCCGCTCGCTCACCCCACTGTCCTCGCGCCCTCGCACCGACCTAGCCACCCCACACGCCTTACTTGGCCGGCAAAACGGCAAACACGCCATGGGCGGCCTGCTGTCGCTGCTCATGTGGGTCCCACGCCGACGAAACCTCACAGCAGGGCCACCAGGAGCTCCACTGCCAGCTCATGCGACAGCTCCTGCAGCTTGTCTCTAGCTCTCTTGGGCAGCTGTGCGCGGCTCTCCAGGAAGACGTCCTTGATGAGCGCCGGCAGCAGCGCCGCCAGCGGCTGCCGCCCCGCCCACGCCAGTTCCAACACCACGCTCGCGGGCGTCACAATGTCCAGCAGCAGCTGCTGCAGCGGGCCGGGTAGCGCCGGCGGCAGGAGCAGCCGCGATGCCAGCGCCATCACTGGCCGCCGCAGCGCCGCCGGCGCCGGAGGGGGCTGGTACTCCCCGCCAGCCTCCGCCGCCACACTGCCGTACATACAGCTCAGCAGCCAGGCGAAGGCGTCGGGGTCAGCGTCGGGCAGGGCC
>BDDC01000200.1:61264-74136 GCA_001662425.1 Chlamydomonas sphaeroides | reverse complement strand
CGCCGCCGCCGCCGCCGCCGCCGCCGCCGCCGCCGCCGCCGCCGCCGCCGCCGCCGCCGCCGCCGCCCCCGCCGTCGGGCCGCACCCGGCATACCGCCGTGCGCGTGGCGGCCACCAGCACGTCGGCGGCGCCGTCGTAGGACAGGGCCTCCCAGTCCTGGATGAGGGGGCACTCAGCTCCCGCCAGCGTTGTCACCTCCCCCGTGCGGGCGTCGAGGCGGCGGATGCGGCGGCCGTCAGCCACGAAAACAGCGCCCTTGCCGTCCGCGGCTAGCGAGCGGGGGTTTCGGAAGCGGGCCGCGCCGCCGGTCCCGTCCGCGTCGCCGCGGTGCTCCTCACTGCCGGCGGCCACGCTGACGGCGCCCAAGGGGTCGAGGCTCAGCACCGCGTAGCCCTGGCTGAAGCAGCCCTGGGTGAAGAAGACCGCGCCCGTGGCTGGCTCGTATGCGGGGTGGGCCACTTCGAATGACAGCTCCTCGCCGAATAGCGCTAGGCGCCTTCCAACGGTCTTGCCGTCATCCGCCAGCGGCAGCGCATCGCAGCCGGCATCGTGGGCGCTCGCCACGAAGATGAGCTTGCGGGCAGCCGTCCGCGGGGTTTGGCCGAACGACGACGCCGCGCAGGTCGCCTGCCAGCTCGGCGCCACGCTCATAATATGCATGCTCCATGGCGGCTGCGATCGCGCTGCTTCAAGCGTGCGGTGCAATGTGGCGAAGTGTTCTCGGGGAGAACGATAGGTGATGAGCTGCGGGTCGTGGCGAAGGCTCTACCGGTACTATGTCCATGCAGCGCGTCTGCAGCACAGCGCAGGCTGTTGCGCTAACACGCCAATGGGGTGTGGCCCGTGGGTCACCCACCTCCCGCGCACCCGTCCGCCCGGCTAGCCCACCCGCCCACGCCACACAGCCAGCAGCACGTGGCTCCTGCTGCAGGGTTGTCCCTGGGCTGTTCCATCAATGGGGCCATTGATACGGCCAGACTTGAGGCCGACCTAAGTCAGCTGCTATTTACATAACCCCAACACTGCAGCGCTGATCGTACCTTCTCCGTCCGTCCCGCCCCTCATCCGTGGCACTAATGCAGTAGCCTTGATGCGGCCAACACTGACGACAAACATCGGAACTCGCCGGATTGATCCTGGGCCCAGGCATCACTGCCACGGACAGCGCGCCGCCCGTCACACAAGCGCCCCGGTCGTCCGTCGCTCGCCTAGCTGTTGCTTGGAGGCACGCCCCGCCCCGCCACGTCGACGCAGCCCGCACCAGTCCGCTAGCCGCCACCACACTTTACGACTTCACATGCAAAGCTGGCCAACCCCACAACCAGCGGCTCTCCAACCTGGGCCCGGCACGGCGCCGCTGCCCGGCACCCACCCCACCCCACCCCACCCCGCACACGCGCGCGTATCCACACGACACCGCCCACGCCTGCCGCTCGCCTTGGCCAGCTGCCCACCGCGCAGCGCCGCTTCATTTGCTTGCAGCCGCTACCTCACGGGCACTACCTCACAGCCGCTACCTCACGGAAGGATCCTAGCCCTAGCCATGATCCACGTCCAGCTCCGGCGCGGCCGCCTCCAGCTCCCCAAGCGCGCCCGCGCGTGTCCGCCTGCGCGCTGGCGGCACGCTGAGAGTTTGAGGTAATCGGCGCCCGCGCTGCGACTGGGAGCATGTAGCAGCTCCAGACGAGGCCCAGCCCCCGGGCGACCTCCTCCAGCCCTCCTGGCGCCCGCAACTGCGGGTGGCCGCGGCGCGGACCTGGGTTGGTACGGAGGCAGGCGCCGACGAGCGCACGCAGCAGGGCTGTGATGACGCACCGCCTCTCCCTCAGCACGCCCGCAGCAGCAAGGCGCCAGCAGGGGCCCTCTCTGCACAGCCGCACGTGCGAAGCCCGGCGCAGGCCCGCCTACCGCACGTACCTCTCAAACCGCTGTCAGCTGTGGCACGAGGTCCGCCGGCAGCTTGGGAGACGACGCCGCCAGCTCCTCCAGCGGCCCCACGTCCGCCTGCTTGCGGCACGACACGACACGCGCCAGGAGGGTTGGCAGCGGCGGCAGCGAGTGGCGCTCCACCCACGCCAGCCGGCCACATCAGCCGAGCCACCAGCGCCCGCCACGGCCCAGGCCAGCCTGCAGCGGCGGCAGCGAGGGCACGCGGGCGGCAGTATGTGCATGAGCTAGCAGGCGGACAGGCGGACAGGGTATGCAGGCGGACAGGGTATGCAGGCGGACAGGGTATGCAGGCGGACAGGGTATGCAGGTGGACAGGGTATGCAGGCGGACAGGACGGGCGGCGTCATCGGCCGACCCAGCGCATCCCCAGCCGGGTAGCACCCAAACGCTCGCTGCAGAGATGCTAGCCCGGTACTGCCCATCGCGCGTCACAGAAGCACTGGCAAGTACAGCCGGGCAAGGAGGCAAGCGGGCGAAGGAGAACGGATAAGGCAGCAGCCGGTAGGCGCAGCACAGCACACTGGCTACCAGGGTGACGTCAACTGCTGGCACTGCTTGCGTCGCAGCATGGCCACTCGCGCCGGCGCCCTTCTACCGCTGGCGCTGAGCCCCACAACTGACGCACCCAGATGCACCCTGCCGACAACCCATCTGCTGTCCAGCAGCCGGCTCGACGCGACGACACGGTCCCGATGCGCGGCGCTCTGATCTGCAGCAGGCAGACATGGCGGGCGGTGCCAGTTAGGGGTGGGCCGGTGGCTCCCGCCGGGTAGCCACAGCAGGCTGGCCGAGGCTTGGTTGGCCCGGCGCACTAGAGCGCTGCAGCGATGGACAGCTGGAGGGCGCAGGGAAAGTCCGCAGCGCAGACCCACCATTGCGCGGTGTGGCGGACCGGCCCAGCGCTGCTGCAACGGCGCCAGGGACCGGCTGCCGCCAGGTCCCAGACAGGTCGCCGGCCCGAAGCCGTTTGGCGTCGTTGCATGGCGTTCCACGCACCAGCGACCAGCGGCCGGCAGGACCTGAGCTGCCATGGGGACAGGGGCGGTGGGGTACGGGCTGGGTCAGCGCGGGCAGGGTCACGCCCTGTGCTAGGCGTCAGCAGCTGTCCACAGCCGCATGCGCAGCATACCGCCTAGCGCTCACCTGGCTGGACGGCCTCGCGTCGGCTTGACGGCTTGCGCGGCACACACGGCGCCGGCCACCGCGCCGGCCCCAAAGCTCAGGCAATTGGGCCAACGCCAAGGCGGGCGCTTGCCAGCGCACGCAGAGGGGGCCGCCGCCCTATCATGATCATGGCATGAACCCAACGCTACAGCACCCAACACGCAACCACAGCTACGATGCGCCTTCATAGTGGCTTAGAGCCGCCCGACATGCACACGCTCCTACTCTGATACAATGTTTCATGTTCGCATCTCCCAAACACAGATCGTTGGGATGCTCGGCCGTGCAGGTGCTTCACTCGGTTCGCGCCCGCTTGACCCCGCTGCTGGACGTTGCCTCCAGCAGCTCCACCATGAGATCGGGGCTCTCGGCCAGGCGCTTCAAGGAGCCGCGAGCCTGGCTCAGCACCTGCTCCTGGTGCTCCAGGTACCAGGCCTTGAGCCCGGACAACAGCGGCGCAAATGTGGGCCCGCGGGCCTCGGCCCACAGCAGGCAGCCCACCACCGAGCCCGAATCCACGGCCGCGAGCAGCCGCGCGGACGCCAGCGCGAGCAGCTCCGGCAGCAGCAGCCGGTCCGACAACTCCGCCAGCGACTGCGCCAGCGGCAGCTCTGTCGCCGACAGGTCCACGGCGCCGGTGTACAGGAAGCGCAGTAGCAGGTGGAACGCGTCGGGGTCCGCGTCGGGCAGGCTGAGCAGCGGCTCGCTGCCATCCGCAAAGCCGCCCGCCAGGCGCTGCTGGAAGTAGTCGCTGCGCATGCTGAGGATGAGGCGGTGCGCGCGGAAGGCCCGGCCCCCCACCTCCACGGTCAGGTCGGAGCTGCCGTCGGCCTGCCGGTCTAGCAGCGCGGCCAGGTCGGACGCAAGGCTGCGCGGCGGCAGGCGGGTCGCAGCGGCCGCGGCCGCCGGCTGCGGCTGCGACACCGGCGGCTGAAGCAGCTGCGGCGGCGTGAGGCCGAGGTCAACGAGTACTATGGAGGGGTCGTTGGAGCAGAGCGCAATGTACCCATTGGGCAGGATGGAGGGGCGCTTGCCCATGAAGGGGAGCCGCCGGAAGGGCGTGCTCACGGCCACAACCGCGCCGGCCAGGATGATGCGGCGGATGGACCACTCGGCCAGGCCGCAGTCGGAGGCGAACACCGCGCCGCGGCCGTCCACAGCCAGGCCCTGCGGAGCGACGCGGGGAGGGAGCAGGTGGATGAGGGGCAGGGTAGCTTCAACGCGGCGGGACGATGGACCGCATGCGCTCTGCGCCCTAGGTCCATGCCGGCCGGCGCCGCGGTCCCAAGCCGCTCGCAGTGTGCCACCCTGTCACGACCCAGGTCCTACCCACGGGACCCGTCCTCCGCCCTCCGCCCTCATCCGCCCTCCCCTCGCTCACCTGCACGTTTCTGAACCGCGCGTCTAGCCCTTCGCCGTCGTCCTCGCCGCCCTCGTCCTCGTCGCCCGCAAACAGCTCCGGCTCGTCCTCGGGGTCGTCAGCCGCATAGCCCGGCAGCGGCAGCCTGTACAGCGCCGAGCTGGTCGACAGCACCAGCGTGCCGGAGCCGTCTCGCGCCAGGTCTCCGGGGCCGTACGGCACACACGCTAGCCCCGTGATCGCACTCGGCGCCTCGAAGTCGAGCGTGGAGACGTTGGCCGTTTCGGCGCCGGCGTCGGCGTCAGCCGAGGTGGCGCCGGTGGCCAGCCATGAGTAGGGCAGCAGGATGCGGCGCACCTTGGTGCCCTCGAAGTCGGTGAGGTAAAGGCTGCCGGCGGCATCGCTGACGAGGTTGTTGGGCTCCAGGAAGCGCGCCTCCCAACCGTCGCCGTCGTCGTCGCCGACGTCCTGCGCGTGGCCGGCGACGCGGATGACGGTGCTGCCACGAATGCGCCACACGGCCGAGTTGCTGAGCGCGTAGAGGGAGGCGGACCTGGCGGGCGGGGGCGAGGAGGCGGAGGGAGGTGGGCAGCGGGGATCGTGCAGGTGCGACGGTGGGGGTGGTGGTAGGGGTGTCAGCGGATGGAGGGAGGGGCGGGTGTGCTATTGCGCCTTAGAGAGTCGGTGGCTGGGCGGCAACCGCGGCATGTGCGGCTCCCCCTCTGGGCCGCATGTTTGCGGAGGTGGGCCGCAGTGCTGCACTGACGTAAGGATGGGGACGTGGCACGTACCAACTGTCCCAGCACAGGCGCATCAGCTTGGTTCTGAAGCGCCTCCCACCCCAGCGCAGCTCCAGTAGCTGCTGCTGCGCTGCGATGCCGCGCTCGCGATCGTCTGCGCCGTCCAGAGGAAGCAGACCTCGGTCGCCAAGAAGCAGGAGGCTCTCGGTAGACTTGCCATCATCGGCCACTCTTGTCGCGATGCTAAGTACAGGAGGCGCGGTAGGTAGAACTCCGAAAAGGTGGAAGCGCATCATCCTGCCGGGATAGTGCGCTATGCATAAGTATTAGTGCACATGTGAGCATGAAAAGATAGCGAGTGCTTGCCGGTTCATCAGTTACGCATTGACGTCGGCACGTACCCGAGCTCCTGTTGTACAAAAGACCAGTGATGCGCGCAATTATTTGGTCCAGGCGTGTCAGCTCAAGGGAAGTAATCAAAGCACTGGGGGCTGGGTGGGCGGGCTGGGGACAGAGGGGCGAGGTGCGACCGCTGGGCGCCGTGCAAGCCACCCAGAGTCACAGCAACTCGCGCTCTCATGTCCGTGATTCTTCACAGCGCTACATGCAACACGTACTTACAGTGCCACACAACTTGCCGCCACTTTGCAGCTGTCGCAGTAGCCCCTAAACCTGGTCCCGGTGCACCTTTACCTCACCAATAGTTGCTTGGTGGCTGTCGGATGAAGTTTCCTTCAGTAGACGTGGAGAAGCGCGAGCGCGATGAGCCCACGGACTCGCTCATCCAGTCGCTGCTAGACGAGGAGCAAGCTAACAAGAAGCAAAAGAAAGGAGGAGATGTCGCGCTGGAGGCCGCCAAGCCAGCGGTACGCCTACCGTCGCGGCTTGCAAGTTTCGAGCTGTCGCTGGGACCGTCCGCTGTCCTGCCAACAGCCGGGAGCAACCTCAGAGCGGCTATTAAGTGCGCCTGCTCGTTCATGGGCGTTGCGGCGTGCTGCTCCTCCGGTCGCACGCGTGCCGTTCTCTGCAGCAATACCTTGGTCCGGTCCTTTCCCCGCGGCCTGTCGGCAGGCTGTCAAGGCCCGCAAGGGCATGACGCTGGCTGAGATCGAGGCCGAAGAAGGAGGTGCGTTCGGCGCTGCGCCTTCCAGGCTGCCGCTGCCGGGTGCTAGCCGACGGCAGCCGCACAACGATCACAGCGCGCGTGCGCGGCGGCGGCGCTGCCGCTCCCTGAATCCACCGTGCGCTCAGCTAATCCCGTCACCCTATGACCCGCTGTCTCTAACCAATGTGTAAGCTGTTAGCACACCAGGGCATCCTTGCAGGGCGGCTGAGCGCCTTGGGGCTTAGGCCTGAGGGCCCCTCTGGGGTGCCCTCACTGGCCTTCATGGCCAAGGCGCAGCAGGCCTCATGCCCGTTCTGAGATGCCGTAACGGCACCAGATTCCGATCGCGGCTTGCTGCATGTTCATGCTGCATCCCGCGGTAGCTCTTAGGGAAGCAGCACCAGGCCCGCATAGTCGGCATGCCGCGTTGCTGGACTAGCCCTCCCCACGCGCGTTTTGCCTGGCTGCACACATGTACGCCCACACATGACTGATCGTGCCCCAGCACCATCCCCACTCCCCTCTGCCCCACCCTCCCGCCTGGGGCCCGTGAAGCAGTCTCTGCGCCCACCCGCACCAGCAACTCTTGCACCAATCCATCAGACGTCCAGCTGCAGCCCTTCCTGCTCCTGTGGGCCCTCCCGTTGGGGTCACATCATGGGCCGCTCTTCACCTGCCTCAACCACCCCTCCACCCCTCGGCCACAGCCCTCGCGCTGCTCCCCCTCGCTTTCCCTCCCTCCCTCCCTCCCCAACCGGTCCCCTCCCCTTTCCCTTCCTCGCGCGCCAGGCCCCGTGAAGGAGTCGCTGGTGGGCATGGCGCAGACCCGCCGCGCTCTGGACCGCAAGAAGAAGGACCCCGCGGGGGCCGCCCTGGGCGACAAGGACCTGGGCGACACAGAGCCCGTGGCGGACACGGAGCGATACGAGCGGGAGCTGGAGGTGCGGGGGAACGGAGGGGAGGGGGAGGGGAGGGGAGGGGAAGGGGCGGTGGGAGTGACAGGGCGCCGGGGAGAAAGGGGGAGCGGCGCATGGAGGACGTGGGTGGCGTGAGGAAGGCGTCGAGATGGGAATGGGTGGGGAAGGGGCTGCCTGATGGGGGGAAGGCAGGCCTGGGCCCGAGGTCCTGCTTGGGGCAGGGGCCGACGCTTAGCGAGGGGTGCTGGAGGCCGGGCATGGCCCCGTGCCGCTCGTCCACCCTGCCCACCCTTCTCTTCTCCCTCGCCCCCTATCCGCCAGGTGGAGGAGGAGGAGGGCGTCAAGTTTGAGCCGTTCAACCTCAAGCAGGAGCGCGAGGAGGGCACCTTCACCGAGGACGGCAGCTACGTGCTCAAGAAGCAGGTGGGGGGGTGGAGGCGGGGTGTGGGTGCGGTAGGGATGGAAAGGGAGAGGACGGGAGAGGGCCTTTGCCCTTAGCCCAGCGGGCCGATGCGAGACTGTCAAGCCTGAGGTAACTTGCACTTCCCTGCCCTTCGCTGCTGCGTCCGCGCCCTCTCGTCTCCTCCGATCAACGGCCTTGACCTTCTCAGTCTCACGCCACCCCTCTCCGCCTCGTGCCGCGCCAGGCCCCAGGCGAGGACGACGAGCGCGACGCGTGGCTGACGTCGGAGGAGGCCAAGGTGGTGAGCGAGGCGGTGCGCGTCAAGATCGCGGCGCAGCAGGCCGCCACCGAGGCGGCCGATAGGAGGCCGCCGCTGACGGAGCGGCAGATCGCGCAGGTAGGCGCCAGGAGGGGTGGAATATGGGGCGAGCGGGCATTGGGTGGTAGGGGGCAGAGCGGCCTGGCGCTCGAGCAATGTTCCTCAGCTGGCCACAGCCCTTCCCGTGCTCCGCACCCTGCGCCTCCCGTGCTGGTGCTGGCCTGGGAGGAGGCGGTGATCCCGCTTCCCACATACTCCGTTGTCCGTTGCTTAGACCCTTAACCGGCTGCTGTTGCATGGGCGCCGATGCCACGTCCTATGAACCCGGTGCCATGCCTCCGGCCCGATCCTGCCTCCTCCACCCCACACCACAATCCCCGTAGCGCAAGGCCGACATGGCAGCCGTCATGCTGCCTGGCGAGACCGTCACGCGCGCGCTCAAGCGTCTGGGTGGCGCCGGCGCTGGCGGCCCCGGCGCGCCCGCCCGCGCCATGGGCAAGCGCGAGCGCGCGCGGCTGCTGGCCGCCCAGCAAGCCGCCGGCGTTGCCGCCCCAGCTAATGCCGCGGCCGCGGCTGACGGCGGCGAGGGCAGCGAGGGCGGTGGCAAGCCCGCCAAGACGGCGCAGCAGGAGGCGTTTGAGAAGCTGACGGAGCTTGCGGACGGGCTGCTGGAGGAGGGCGAGATGGAGATCTACGGGACCAACACCGAGGAGCTGCTGCGGTCCGCGCGCATGTGGTTGCCGCACCTGGCGGCGCCGGCGGCAGCGGCGGCTCCCGGCGGCGCCGCTGCGGCGCCTGGCGGCGGCGCCGCCGCTGCTGCATCGGCGGCGGCAGACAGCGACGACGACATGTTTGGGGACGATGAGGACAAGCCCAAGCCGGCGGCGCCGCCGGCGGCCAAGGCGGCGGCGGATGCGGGCCAGGACATGTTTGGAGATGACGGCAGGGACAATGCCGGCGCCAACGGCGCGGGGCCGGGGCCATTGTCCGCAGCGGCGGCGGCGGCGCCAGCCTCTGCGGCGGCGGGTGGCAGTGGCGGTGAGGTAGACTACAGCAGCTGGCCCATAAAGGAGCTCAAGCGCCTGCTCAAGGTGCGAGCCAGGACAAGGCATTGGAGCTGGGCGGGTGCGGGGGGCGGAGTGCCCCGTCCAGGGCCTGTCAACCGCGCCCTTGAGCCCAGGGCCCCGGCCGTCCTCCAGCCGCTCGCAAGCCACCCGGCCAGCCTCGTCTTGTCCGGGCAGTCGGCCATGACGCTCTTGGCCCTGCCTCCTTCCCCAGGAGCGCGGCGTGGACTCCAGCGGCCTCATGGAGAAGGCCGAGCTGGCGGCCAAGGTGGGGACCTGGCGCAGGAGGAGGTGGAGGAAGCCGCCGAGGGGGCACAGCGGATGGCTCTGGGCGCTCTTGACTGCAGTGTGGGGGCGGGGCGGGCTGGCCCCTTTCACACCCCACGCCGCGCGCCCTCCCCGCACCCCCAGCGCCACCCGCACCTCGCCCCATGCCCTGCCTGCCCTCGGCCCCCCTGCCCCCTCAGGTGCAGGAGGTGCTCGCCAAGGAGGAGGCAGCCGGGGGCGCAGCGGCCGGGCCCGGCGGCGCGGGCTCCTTCGTGGCACCGCCCGGCTACGCGTTCGACCCGGCTGCGGGCTACTTTTACAGCGAGGACTCGCGCATGTACTTTGACCCCGCCACGGGCGCATACGGGCAGCCCGACACGGGCAAATGGTTCTCACTGGACCCCGCCACCGGCAGTTTTGTGGAGTGGCGGCAGGGGTGACGAGGTGCAGGGAATGGAAGGGGAGCTGTCGACATGCGGGCGGGGCTGATGCGGGGCTGCATGGGCAGGGCGTGGGCGGCGCGGGTGGGAGGTGCGCTGTGCTGCCTAGGAGGCGCATCCTGGCGGTTGAGGGGTTCGGGACGGGTTGCAGAGGCTGTAGGGAGGGCTCGCTGTGGAGTGCGAGGGCGTTGTGCTATCATGTGGACAGGGTCGCGAAGGGGCAGGGCGTGGGGCCAGGGGCGGCTTGCGGTGGCGGCACAGACATTGATATGCGCTGCGGGGAGGAAAAAACAGGCGAAGTCAAGAACCTGTACCTGCGGGGAGGAGTACCGGAAGGGGCGCGTCCTTGTCCTCTCATCTCCATCACGACGTTGCTTTGGGCTCAGGTGCGCCTGGCGCGGCCCCTGGCCAAGGGCTTGCAGGCGGGCGGGTCGGAGGGGCAACATGGCCGCGTACGGGGTGGTACACTACTTCGGCCCTATAAAAATGAACACACGACCTGGGCGGGGCGGGGCGGCAGGGGTAGTCGGTCAGGGTCGGTCGAGCGGGTCTGACACGGGCGAGCGTGGGCCTTACCCTGCCACCATGCTGGTTAACTCCGCCGCATCCGCACTAGATAAAGCCTTACACAATCAGCAGCTCAGATATTGACCTTTTGTTACTATACGGAGCCCACAGTATCATGCGTAGTCATCATCCGTGTGCACTCACCGCAGACCTCGCATGCATGAGAGCAAGCCAGTATGGCCTACAGCTGGTCCAGTGTCGATGTGCCGAAGATGCCGTGCGGCCTTGTTGTGCGCCCGAGCGGAAGCACAAGGTCGCATGGTTGTGGCCCCAAGACAAAATGTACTGTGGGGGACCAACATACACGGCCGCGCGAATCGCCCATACTCGCGATCGTGTAGCTTCTAGGACGTAGAGAGTATCGCGTGACAAGGTCGTCTTGGAATCGCCGACCCTTGTCGGTGAAGGAGGGGGGGAGTATAGCAGCAGTGGGGAGCGGCGAGCGGGAGAGGGCGGGAGACGGGCATGGCGACGGGCGTGCCAGTGCTAGCAGTGCAACACAGGCCCGTGTGGATTTATAATAGACAAGTAGCACGGCATAATGGGAACTGCCTCGCATGGACGCGTGATCCATGTGTTCGCGCGATCGCCAGCAGCAGCTCCGCCAGCTCCGCCCTCGCCGGACCGGTGCAGACCTTTTCATGCATCATTCGAGTCGGCGTCCCCTACGTGGCTTCATCTACCTACCCCTGTAACCTGCTACCTAGCCTTCCCTACCAGCGTGGATCGTTTATTTGCGCGTTGGGCCGCAGCTAGCAGCGCTGCTGTCGCTTTGTTGTGTCGACCTACTGAGTAAGCATCAGCCGCTCACACTATATCACACAGCTCAGTAACAATGGCGTATAGCAGCCGCAAGGTCGCAGTCGGACCGATGACGCCGTTTGGCATCGCCATCCGGCCGGACCCTGCAGACGGCAGCCCTCAGGCGCTCCTATTCCAAGTTCCCGATAATATTCCCGATAATGGCCCCGGAGCGATTCGAACGCTGTCGGCCGATGGTGGCAGCGTGGGCGCGCCTCTGGCTCTGAGCGGTCTGCAGCTGTGCACCTCGGCCAAGTGGCCAGTCTACGAGCCCATCACCGGCGCCATCTTCTTCGCCCAGGGCTACGCGGTGCTTCGCCTAGACCCCAGCGGAGAAGTCAGCCTGGCCGCCGGCAGCGACAAGGAAACGGGAAGCGCCGACGGCACAGGCGCCGCGGCCCGCTTACACCACATCAACGGGATGGCTGTTGACGGCAAAGGCGCCGTGTTCATGGCTGAGGGCGGTCAGATCCGCCGCCTCGACGCCCGCATGGGCGAGGTGACGTCGCTGGCTGGGACAAAGTGCCCCCAAGGCCAACACTGGCGGGCGCTGTCCTACGACTCCGCCGCCAACGAGCTTGTGGTCGCCGGCCCCACCACCGTGAGCCGGGTGCGGCTCAACGGCGGTGACAACGACAGCAGCGCCGCGTCCGTGCAGCTGCTCGCCGGCAGCTGGGGGAAGGCCGGCCGCACTGACGGCGCCGCCACCGCCGCGCGCTTCGAGCAAATCGACGGAGTCCTGGCAGCAGCCGGTGGCGAGGTGTGGGTGATCGACGCCTGCTGCGCACAGGGAGGCGCCAGCCGCCTGCGCTGCATCGACTCGGGCGGCTATGTGTCCACGTACCTGGAGGGGTTGCCGACTCCAGTCCTGGGGCCCATAGTCCTGCCCAGCGGGGATCTGGCCGTCCGGGACCGGTCCAACACCGCCCTGGTCATTGTCAGCGGTCCGCAGCCCTTTGCGCCCAGCACGGGGGTGCTCAGCGGCCGCTGCCTGACGGCGGGCCCGTGCCTTGGGAAGCTGCTTGACCCCACATCACAGGCGAGTAGCAGCTCCACCGTGCACGTACGCGCGGGCGAGGGCGACACTTGCCGCGTACTCACGCCGCACCGCGCGCTGCTGGCGGCCCACTCGGAGTACTTTCGAGCGCTGCTGGCGCCGGACGGGGCCTTTGCGGACAGCGGCGCCGCCGAGGCATTCCTGCCCGACGCTGACCCCGACGCCTTCGCCTGGCTGCTGAAGTGTATGTACGGCATCGCGGCAGCGGAGGGTGGCGGATTGTACAAGCCCCCTCCCGTGCCGGCGGCGTCGCTGCGGCCGGTGACGGCGCTCGCGGCGCGGCTGCTGCTGTCGCCGGCGCTGACCGGCCGGCTGCAGCAGCAGCTGCTGGCGGCCGTGACGCCTGCGAGCGTGGTATCGGACCTGGCGTGGGCGCACCGGCACTCGCTGGCGGCGCTGGTGCCGCCGCTCAAGGCGCGCTTCCTGGCGTGGCGAAAGCAGGCGGACATGAGCGCGGCGGTGGAGCTGGCGGCGGCGGCGCCCGAGCTGGCGGCGGAGCTGATGCGGGCGTTGGCAGTGTGAGCATGGGCGCCGGGAGACGCGACTGCAAGGTTGCGGGACAGGGCGGCGTGGGTGGCGAGGGCGGCTCCCGGGGCAGAGGTAGCCGTGCTAATGGGAGGCATCGAGGGGTCAGTGCAGGGGACTTTGGGGAGGCGTCCGGGTGAGAGCGAGGAGCGCTGGCTCAGGTGTGCTTCCACTCACGCATGCACGCACGGA
>BDDC01000200.1:41854-61254 GCA_001662425.1 Chlamydomonas sphaeroides | reverse complement strand
TTGAAGTTCCCGTCATGAACCCTGGCGATGGCGGCGGCGAAGGGCCGGGCGGCGGCAGCGGCCGTGGCCGCGGCAAGCGCGGCCGGCCGAGCTCTGACGGCAGGGCCTGGGGCGGGTCCGCCGCCGCCGCCGCCACTCTCGGGGCGCCTTAATGGTGATGGTGGTGGCGTCTGCGCGGAATACCAGCGGCTAATGGCGCTTGGCTTGCGTTCTCGCCGCGAAAGTAGTCGTCACAAACCGGGGGGCAGGGCGCGTAGGGGGCTCCGGCCCCCTGGTCGCCCTACCTCCTTAGATCACGGCGGTTCAAGCCCGCTGCACCCTTTATTTCTAATTGTTAGTCGTCACAAGGGCGGCGGCGAGGAGTCCTGCTCGGGGACAAAGCATGATCGGTGACTGGGCGCACAGACCTGCGGTATGGTGATGAGCGGCAGCGTACCGGCGGGGCTGGTGCACCCGTTCGTCGCGCCCTCGGTGGCTGGGCTCTTATTGGGCTGTGAGATACCATAGCTAGGATGATTCGATAGTCTTGCGCATAGTCTTGCGCAATGCGTGAACCCTCATTCATTGATGTGATCGTGTTACTCGGTAACGAACCTATGCCAAAACACATTTCTACCGACGCCGGCATGCTGGCGGCTGTGCCAGGCGTCGGGCGTGTCTGTAAGCCCCTCATGTGCTTGGGTGCAGCACCTGGCTCGCTCGAGGCCGGGCGACACACGCGGAGGGTGGCTAGCTGCGTTTTCTGATTGAAACCGAATGGGGTTGGACCATAGCCTTCGACATTACGGGTTAGGGAGGGGCAATCCGTAGTGCGTGGCAACGTCGGTGTAGGTTGCTTGCTTGGGCGTGGGCGGGAGCCGATTCGGCCAGGATGTACTCAGCCATTGGGCAGCGGCGCTCCGCGGAAGCCCCCTGCCTGCCCCCGAATGGCCCTGTACCTACATCCTATGCCGTGACTCGTAAACTGGCCAGCCAGCCGCCGTCTTAGGGTTCTTTGACCCACCTGACGGGGGGACGGGCATGCATTCCCCGGGGCTGCAGGTCGCCATGCGGTCAGTCGGGCCCAGCGTGGTCACAGCGGGGGCCGCTGCGGCCTCGTGGCGGCTTTGGCGGATTGGCGCTGCGCCCCATCCCGGCCCATCCCGGCGTGCCTTGGCGCAAGTTTGCCACGCGCGTAGCACGTCGAGCTGGCATCCGCCTGGGGCTGCCAGAACGTGCTCAGCGAATGCGACGCTTTCGGCCCCCTCAGGCCTTTGCAGCTCCAGCTCGGCGCTTGCAGCGCGACACCCTCAATATAGCTCCTAGGACCTGTTGGAATGCCTGGCTCGTGAGGCTCGTGCAGCCTGATGATGCAGACAGCGTCCGACAGCAGCTTCGATGGTTCTTTGCTAGCGGCGTTGCAGATCCGCGGTGGGCAGGCAGCAGCAGGCGGCGGAGCTCGTGACGGTGCTTGCAACGGTTTGCATGCAGCGGCTTGTTTCGCGCTGCGGGCGGGACCAGGAGGGACGTGCCGGAGGATAACGTACTCCGCAACCGACGGTTTGTCGCGAGGCCAGGCGGAGTACGTATGTACAACCATTTGATATTATGCATCTCCAGGGAAGAGCCAAATCGACAATCGAGGCGTCCTGAAATTGTCGCAACCATGTTTATGCATGCGGACATACAATCGTCAACCGCGGTGCGCCAATTGCGCTTAGTCACAGGTATGGCTACAGAAAGATATAGGCGGGTGGTATAGCTTCTGACGCGGGCGATCCACGGACCGGCGTGGCTTCCCGCCGGACCACTTTGAGGCCCAGCTCCGCCGTACAGCTTCATTCAGCGAACGACAAAGCATGCGAATCCCTGTCGCGCCCTCATACTTCGCCCGTGACGCTTGCTGTCATGCTCGTTCGTCAAACCTAAGTTCAGCAGCCATGGCCTACAACTCTCGCGCCTTGGCTTGGTCCGGAACAGTGGTTTGGCCAGGAGTCGTCGTGAGGCCCAGCGTATTGGACGGTAGCCCCGAAGTGCTGATATCAATTAACTTGCCAAATGGCAAGAGCGAGATTCGGCCACTCGCGGCTGATGGCATCAACATCGGCGAGCCGCTGCGCACCAGCGGGCGGCCAATACTTCACGGTCTATATCGAGGAGTATATGAGCCGGTCACCGGCGCTGCCATCTTCAGGCAGGGCTATGCGGTGATGCGCCTGGACCCTACCGGCGCCGTCAGCATTGTCGCCGGAAATGAAGATGAGCGCGGCCAGGACGACGGCGTTGGCGACGCCGCCCGCTTTACCAATTGCGACTCGCTCACGCCGGACGGCAAGGGCTCCGTGTTCGTGAGTGACGGCCGCCGCATCCGCCGCCTCGATGTCCGCACGGGCGAGGTCGTGACGCTGGCAGGGGCGCAATGCCCTCTTGCCCAAGAATGGTGGCACCCCACCTACGACGCCACATCCAGCACGCTCGTGGCCGCCACCCAGACGGCGCTGTGGCGCGTGAGGCTCGGCGGCGGCAGCGGGAACAACGCGTCCGTAGAGCTGCTGGCCGGCAGCCGATGTGAAGGTGGCATGGTGGACGGCACAGGCGCTGCAGCCCGTTTCATGGACATTGACAGCACGCTGGCAGCCGCAGAGGGCGAGGTGTGGGTGGCCGACGCCGGGCGCCTGCGCTGCGTGGACGCGGCCGGCCGCGTGCGCACGGTGATCTCGGGCCTGCCGCGGCCGCTGTTCCACCTTTGCTTTCTGCCCAGCGGCGAGCTGGCGGCCCAAGACGGGAACAACCACTCGCTGTTCCTCATCTCCGGCCCACAGCCCTTCACGCCCAGCTCCCAAGCCCACTGGCCGCTGCCCGAGCCTGCAGTTTCCTGTCCTCGCCTGAGCGAGCTGCTGGCGCTGTCGACACGAACGGAGGCGGCAGCTGGCAGCAGCGCCAGCCCAACCGTGCAGATCAGCGTGGGCGCGGGCAACAGAGCCCGAGTGTTTGCGCCGCACCGCGCGCTGCTGGTCGCGTGCTCGGAGTACTTTCGGGCGCTGCTGGCGCCGGACGGGGCCTTCGCAGATAGCGGCGTCGCCGAGGCCGCCCTGCCCGACGCTGACCCCGACGCCTTCGCCTGGCTGCTGAGTTGCATGTACGGCATCGCTGCGGCGGCTCAAGGGCCGCACCAGCCCCCTGCGGCGCCGGCGGCGCTGCTCCGGCCAGTGGTGGCGCTAGCGGCGCGGCTGATGCTGCCGCCGGCGCTTACCGGCCCGCTGCAGCAGCAGCTGCTGGCGGCCGTGACGCCTGCGAGCGTGGTGTCGGACCTGGCGTGGGCGCACCGGCACTCGCTCAGCTTGCTAATGCCGCCGCTCAAGGCGCGCTTCCTGGCCTCTCGCAATGAGGCGGACATGAGCGCTGTTGAGGAGTTGGCGGCGGTGGCTCCGAAGCTGGCGGTCGAGCTGGTGCGGTCGCTGATGGCGTGAACGAGCGCGGCGGCAAGGGTTGCGACTAGGTTGCCCCTAGGCACTCATGCGTGACGGCGGTGAGGGCGAGGGCGGTTTCAATGGTGGTTTCGAGGGCGGTTTCTTGTCGAGGGCATTCCCTCGTTGAGGGCGGTTTCGAGGGCGGTATCAAGGCGATTCCGAGGGCGGTTTGGACGGAAGGTGGTATCCGTCGAAGGGCGGTTTCGGCTCGGTTTCGGTGCTCGTCCGGTCTGGGTGGCCTCTTCTGGGGGCGAGCCATGCACCCATGCGCAGCTGGGAGAGGCTTCGAATAATCGGTGGTACACATACAAGGCAATGTGTTGGCCGCCCGTTGGGGGCTTAGGTAGAGAAGGCGCCTGGGGTCCGCTGTGGGCGGGGCTAAAGGCCGCAGGCAATGCGAGGGCCGAGGTCGATGCAAGTCTGGTGAGAGCGCCGAGTGCACCCTAGCAGGGACGAGCACGGCAACTGCCAAGGACTAGTTCAGGGGCAAGCGGTGCGGCGGCGGCCGTGGGGGCGGCGCAGCAGGAGGCCTGCGGCGCGGCGAGCGAGGTTCGCGAGCGCAACTTCTGCCGGGCTATCTAGGGACGGAGCGTGCACGGCACCGCACCGCACCACAGGTTGCGGTGGTGCGTAGGCTTTAGTCTACCGGGTCACAGAGCCCAGCCTTGCGGCACATTGATGACGGTGCGTGGGGCGGCGGGCTGCGCACTTGTGTGCTTTGCTTGTGGTTGTTGTTGTAACATGTTCCGCGGCCTCAAAACGCCGTCGGTGGTTTGATCACTGCGCCAGCCTGTCGCGCGCCTTCCTAACCTGCCCACGCACACCAGCTTCGTCCTGTCGTGACATAGCGTGACCGCAGCACGGCACGGCCGGAGGAGCGGCGGACCTGATGTCCCCGCACCCCCAGCGGGCACCTCCACCCCCGTGGCGCTGCCAGCGCACAACAGCGCACCGCGCGTGCCAGGAATCCGGACAGCCGCTCTCTACCGCCAACGGATCGATCGCATCCGTTCCCTATCTTTTCCGCACACTCAGCACCTGAAACGTAATCACTGACCTGGCAGCCGGCCGTGCCGCAGCATGCACGCACTATGCCGTAACAGTCCAGCTGAGGTACGTGTGCAGTCCTCAAGTCTACACCATGCCATACTGCACGCCGGCGGCCGGCACATCGCAACAGAGGCACGGCAGCGCGCCACAGAGCCCTACCTCGCAGCGCACTGCTCGCCTGCTCCAGAGCCTGCCCGCCAGCTCCGCGCCCTCGTGCCAAGGGACCATGTGGTCCGCACAGCTGCCCATCACGACACACGGAGGCAGGCGGCCGGCAGCGGGCAGCGTGAAGGGAGGGGTCGCCCGCTACGGCGGCCGCGGCGGCGGCAGCGGCGGCGGCAGCGGCGGCTGGATGGCCGGGGTTGCCGCTGGCAAGGCGGGCCGCCGCACCTCGCCGGACGGTGTTTTAAAGCGATCCGCCGATCACACCGTGCCCATCCACTATCATGCTCCATCTGCCGTTGCCGTTCTTGACCCGCCGTGCTTGTGAGAACAGTAGGGGGGCGGTCGCTTCTGGCTCCAGGTCTCTCGCGTGAGTTAGCATTTCAAGGAAGGTAACCGAGTGTGCGGCGCGGCCGGGCTACTGCGGACACTTGCGTAGGGGAATGACGCCGCGAAGGCCGGAGTGTGGGCCCCGCCGGCCATTGCTGTCCGTGACTGCGCGCCAGCCGACCATCGGTCGCATCACCGGGCCAGGCCGGGCCTGCCGGGGCGCCTGCTGCTGCGTGCACCCCTCGAACCCCGTTCTTCTTTTGCCGGCACAAGGCAGCTAGCCAGCCCATGCTGCCGAGGCGCTCCTGGTTGTGAGCGCGCGAGGGAGCTGCGAGAGCCGGTTCGTTGCGAAAGCAGCTTGATCCGGCCGCCGGGGGCAGCAGCCAGCGGCGGGTTGGGGCCATGCCCTGCCGCATGCAGGCCCAAGCCCCTTTTACTGTAGAGCCAGCGTGGAAGTCTGTGAAAGGTACCGGAGACAACCGCCATTACATGCCCAAGCCCCTTTTACTGTAGAGCCAGCGTGGACGTATGTGAAAGGTACCTCAGACAACCGCCATTACATGCCCAAGCCCCAGACCTGGACTGCGTGTCGTACACCGTTCCCGTGGATGGCGGTGGCCGCAATGGGGCGCAAAACCATGTCACCCTCGCCTACCGTCGGGCCCAGACCGCATGCAGACGCTCCACCGTGCGTGCAGGATGGCACTGTGTGTCGGCTGAGCGACAATGCACGTGCGCGGTCACACCGGCTATGTGAGGCAGCTCCGTTAATCCTTGCGCCATCATCAGGTTTCCCAATATGCCGGCGAAGGGCCGGGCGGCGGCAGCGGTCGCGGCCGCGGCAACTGCAGCCGGCCGAGCTCTGGCGGCGGAGGCCAGGGCGGGTCCTCCAGGCTGGCAGCGGGGGCGGGGGCCGCGCCCGCGGCCGAGCTCAGCCTCAGCTGGCCGTGCCAAGCGGAAGCATAGCGGTGCGTACTTGCGCTACCTTGGCAACCGAGTCGAACGGCTCGTGCCCCTCTAGGGCGAGTCAACCTTGTGGTGCGTACTTGCGCTGCCTTGGCAACCGAGTCGCAAAGCAGCACGGTATGCCGGCCATGTCCAGTTGAAGGGGCCAGGGGTCGCGCCCCAGACGAGTGCCGGTGCTGGTTGAGAGGGTGGTAGGTGGGGGCGGCCGGCAGGCCTAGCCGAAGGACAGGGAGTTTACGCCCTTTTCCCCATTGCGGATGGGGCCACCTGATCCAACATGCCTGAGCATCGCGGGTTTGGCGCCGGAGTGGCGCCGAGCGCTGGGCCCTTCCATGGCACCCACCTACTCGCTTGGCCACCGCGGACGAAGCACCTCTGAACGCAAAGGCGTGAAAGCATGAGGTGTATGCAGACCGCGCATGACTGGAGCCAATGCGTACGCGGTACAGACCGCCCTTCGCGTGCTTCATTGCAGTTGTAATCTTATAAAGACTTCATGCTTCCATATTGCCATATATGGCATTATATATGCCTATTGCAATATATTGCTGTGATGAGCTACAGGCGAAGCTGGCGGAGCTCCGATGTTGGCCGTACCGGACCAACGAAGCCCACTTACCACTGCCTCGACGATTGGCGGTCATAGCATAGCAGTAAAACATCCTCCACGCTTTTTATGTTGCAGCAGCCATGGGCTACAGCTGCCGCGTGGTTGCGATGCCGGGAAAGCCGGCCGGCGTCGTTGTAAGGCCGAGCGCGCTGGTCGGCATGCCAGAGTTGCTAGTTTTTATCGTACTACCCGACCAACACGTGGAGGTGCGGCCGCTCGCAGCCGACGGCAGCAGCATCGGCGAGCAGCTGGCGCTGGGCGGCCTGCCGCTGCACTTCACCGCGCGGTATCCTGTCTACGAGCCAGCCACCGGCGCAGTGTTCTTCAAACAGGGCTATGCGGTGATGCGGCTCGACCCCAGCGGCGCCGTCTGCCTGGTTGCCGGCAGCGAGGCGGAGGCCGGCCACAAGAACGGGGCCGGCGCGGCGGCCCGCTTCTCCCAAGTTCGCGCCCTAGCTGCGGACGGGAAGGGCGCTGTGTTCGTGGCTGACAAACGCTACATCCGCCGCCTCGACGCCCGAACGGGCGTGGTGACAACCCTGGCAGGGGCTACCCGCACCTGCGGCCGTCATTGGTACCACCTCGCCTACGACACCGACGCCGATGCGCTGGTGGCCGCATCCCAGAAGGCGCTGTGCCGCGTGCCGCCTGGCGGTGGGGCCAAGTCAGACATCGGAATGGCGGCCGTACGGCTGATCGCCGGTGCCTGGAAGGAGGCCGGTCACGCTGACGGCGCCAAAGCGGAAGCCCGCTTCAAGGACAACACCAGCATTGTCATGACGACAGCCGGCGGCGAGGTGTGGGTGGCCGACGCCGGCCGCCTGCGCTGCGTGGACGCAGCGACCGGCGCCGTGCGCACGGTGCTGGAGGGGCTGCCGGAGCCGCTGAGAGACCTCACCGTCCTGCCCAACGGCGAGCTGGCAGCCCGCGACTTCCATGGCGGCTTCCTGGCTCTCATAAGCGGCCCGCCGCCCTTCGCGCCTCGAATAGTCGACCTCACTCGCCGCAGCGGTGCCTGCCTAACGGTTCCACCCCTCTGCGACCTGCTGGTTCCACCAGCTGGGGTGGAGGCGACGGAGCCTGGCGGCAGCACGGCCGAGTGCGGCACCAGCGGCAGCCCGCTCGTGCTCGTCCGCGTGGGCCAGGGCGCCCGCGTGCGGGAGTTTACGCCGCACCGCTTGCTGCTGGCCGGGTGCTCAGAGTACTTCCGGGCGCTGCTGACGCCGGACGGGGTCGATGCAGACAGCGGCGCTGCCGAGGCGGCCCTGCCCGATGCCGACCCCGACGCATTCGCCTGGCTGCAGAGCTGCATGTACGGTATCGCGGCAGCGGGGGAAGGTCCGCACCCGTTCCCTTACATGCCGACGGCGCTGTTACGGCCGGTGGTGGTGCTGGCGGCGCGGCTACGGCTGGCGCCGGCTCTCGCCGGCCCGCTGCAGCAGCAGCTGCTGGCGGCCGTGACGCCCGCGAGCGTGGTGTCGGATCTGGCGTGGGCGGAGCGGCACTCGCTGGCGCCGCTAGTGCCGGCGCTCAAAGTGCGTTTCGTGGATTGGCGCAAGGAGGCGGACATGAGCGCAGCAGCGGAGCTGGCGGCGGCGGCTCCGAAGCTGGCGGCGGAGTTGATTCGAGCCATGGCGTGAGGCAGGGCGGGGTCGTTAGTGGAGTAGCTTGGGTGTTGCGGTTGGCACGTGGCAGCTCGGATGCTGCTGCTGGGGGGCAGCGTTGTGGCTGGGGCAGCGCCTTGCGTCGAGCTATGCTAGCCATGGCGTGAGGAGGGGCTGCTGCAAGCAAATGGGGCCGGACCAATCAATCGAACTGCCAACCGTATGGATGTGCGTGGGTGCAAACAAGGGGGCCCAAGGGGAAAGTTGCGCATGTGTCGATCTTGGGGCGCTGCGGGTAGCCGGCTGCTGTGGTTCGTGGCACGCGCTGCTGCGCGCTGCCGGCTAGATAGGGCTTCACATGATCGTGCGGGGCAGCTGTGGTTGCTTTAGCTATGGGCCATGGAAGGGGCCGAGCTTGCGTGATAGCTAGAGGCAGCTGTACGTGGGTACTCGCATGCACCATTTCTTATGTTCACGCGGCTCGACTGCAAGGTAGATGGGCCCGTGCGTGCGTGTGTAACTGGCGCGCGACAAGCCACAGGGCTGGGCGGTGCAGGTCGGCGGTCGGCGGCGCTGTCGGATCGGTGAGGGCGGCGAGGGCTCAGAGCAGGGAGGTAGCTCAGGGCTTTCGGAGGGCGGGCAGAGCCCGCATTAGGCGGCGGGAAGACGGGTGCATGCTGGGGCCCAGCGCAGCAGGTGGCGCATACACGTGCGTCACGATGACGCGAGTAGTCCACACATTGCTGACCGCGTCTCCCCATACACGCCTGCCCTCCTGAATGTAACGGCATGTGTTTTACATGCGTTGTAACCATATCAATTTCTACGTCATCCTGATAACGCTGATGCCGGCGCTTGATTGAGGCGCCCTTTGTGGTTGGCGTAAGGAGGCGGGCACGGGTGCAGCGGTGGAGCTGGCAGCGGCGGCGCTCGAGCTGGTGGTGGAGCTGATGCGAGCACTGTTGTGATGGTCTCGGGGCTCGAGGTCTGGGGCGGCGGCACGTGCGTTGTCGGACCCGTTTCGCACCGGCCTGGGAGGGCGGTCAGCCAGCGGCCAGGTGCGTGTGCGTGTGTCACGGCCGAGCATGCACGGCAAGCAAGACCCTGTTGGGCCGGCTGTTCACCATACGTATGTAACTTTTAAGTGAACGGGGGCTGTAAGAAGACTCGTAGCTCCAGCGTTTCACAGCTCTGGGCATCGGGCGTGTCTTGACGGCGCGTCGAACGACCTAGATACCCGTGCAACCACTATATGTCGTCCCGTACCCGCGGCCAACGCAAGCGGATGGTCCGTAACCCAGCTCCACCTGGCCGCACAGCACGCCGGCCCAGCCCACAGCCCTCTCTGCCCACCGCGCCGACCTCTTCGCTCCAACGTGAGGGCGACCCCACATCAGCCCTGGCTACAGCTTGTACCGCACGTTCAGCCACCAGCTCCAAGCACAACCTAATCGGTGCTGTCAGACGCAAGACAGGTCCTGAGGATCGTCTTTGCCTAGTACCAAGGCCCCAGCGCCGCAACAGCAACACTCGACCCCAACCCGCCGCCGCACAACACACGACACGCCCAGGCCTGAATCGCGAAGAGCATCAGAGCCGAGACCGCAACCCAGCCAGCGCCGGCTCATCAGCGCCCTGGCCGTGCCTGCGCTGCGCGGCCGGCCCCTCGCCTGCGGGTGTCTCATGCCCCGGCACGGGCCGCACCAGCCCCAGCACCAGCCGAACAAAGTCCTTGGCGCACGGCGGCAGTCCGCGCAGGTCGGGAGTGCCGGAGGGCGAGCCGTTGGCAGCCGCGGCAGCCTGCAGGGACAGGGGCAGGGAGGGCGGGGATGATGAGCTGGCCGCAGCCCAGATGACCTTCCGACCGCCGTGGCAGCCTGCAGCGACTGGGGCTGGCCATCCGAGCGAGCTGGGCGAGAGCCCCGGCGCCGGTACGCGGTGCGCGGCAGCGCTCATGTCAAGGCAGCTGCTCCCACGCCAACCCCCTCGGCTGGCCATGGCCTCACCGACGCCCAGACCTGCCTGCCGCCTCGCCCACATCCTGCACTTCTTAGCTCACCTCCTGCTGCTGCTGCTGCTGTTGCTGCTGCTGGCGCGGCAGGTCGAGCGGCCTCCACGCCATGACGTAATCTCCGTGACCCACGTGGTTGTACAGCAGGTGCCGTACGGGCACGCCGCACCTGGCAGACGAGGCGGCGCGGGCAGGCGGTTGAGCGGATGGCCAGGGTTGGGCAGCAGCGCTGCGTACCGGTAGCGCTGCAAACAGTGCGACAGAGGGCCACGCGCCCTTCCCCACAAGCCCCATGCCCACCTGCCCATCCGCTCCACCAGCTCTGCGCCCTCGTGCCAGGGGACCATGTGGTCCGCACAGCTGCCCATCACGACACAGGGAGGCAGGCGGCCAGCAGCGGACAGCGTGAAGGGAGGGTCGCCCGCGACAGAGACCGCGGCGGCGGCGGGCTGGCCGGTGGCGTCGCTGGTCAAGCCGGCCCTCGCCGGGATCGCGTCGCCGAGCAGCTCGAACGACTTGTAGTACGGCGCCGCGGCGCCGCCGTCGACGGCGGCGGCGCTGCCACCTGCCGCCGCCTCTGCCGCCGCCAGGATGCATGACGGCGACGCCGCCGCGAAGCCCGTCGGCCCTCCCATGGCGCGCTTCATCATGCTCAGCTCATGGACGCCTCGCGCTTTTTCAAATTCGTAGTGCTTACTAATGTCGTACACCGCCGACATGCCCACGAACAGCGCCGGCTGCCGCCAGTCGTTCTCACGCCGCCTCGGCGCCGCGGCGGCGGCCGCGGCCGCCGCGGCGTCGCCGTCGACCGAGGCGAGTGTGTCGACGCCGGGGCGGGGATGCAGCTGCGCCCCCGCCACCGCCGTCAGGGCATGCACGGCGCCAGACAGCGAGGTGCCACCGGCGCCTAGCAGGTACGCGGCCTCCTCGGCCCGCTCGCCGCCCGTCAACGCCGCGTTGCTGCCCTCGCTGTCCGCGGCCGCGGCCGGGCCGGGCCGAGCCGACGCGGGCGGAGCGACGGCGTGTGGCCGCGGCGTCGGCGCCGCCGCTGGGGCAGCGGAGCCCAACGCCGCGTCTGCGGCTGCCTGCGCCGCGGCCGCGCGCCGCAGCAGCGCCCAGGCCACTAGGTGGCCGCCCGCCGAGTGGCCGGCGGCGGTGAGGCGGCCCGGGTCGCCGCCGTACTGCCGTACTCGGTCAAACGTCCAGCTCAGCGCGGCGCTGACCTCCTCCACCATGGTGCCTGGAGGTCAAGGGCGGGACGGAATTGACGCGGAGTGCGGCGTGGCGCCAGCAAGGCCATTGCTCGTCGGCAGGTGTAATGCGCGGTCCCAGAGCGCGTGGCATGCCAAGGCGGAGGCCAGTGCCGCAGGTCCTCGTGCCAGGACCATGCACTTGCAGCCATCCGGGGGCTTGGCGTCCTTGCCCGCCCAGCCCCTATCCACAATCGCGTCTTCCTGCAGCCCCGCGAGCCTCGCCACTCGGGGTCTGCCACGCTGTCTGTGCGGCTGCACCCACCCGCCAGCGCCTCAGGATAGAGCGTGTAGGTGGGGACCACGACCACCATGCCGCACTGACAGGGTGACGGGGACGAGGGAGCAGCCCGCGAGGTCACGGCAGGGCAGCCACACACCGCACCGCAGTACACGACACGACGCGCTGCCGTACCGTCGTACTGCACAGCCGTACCTGTGCCAGCCTTGTGGCCATGGGCGCGTACTGCCAGGTCTCCCCGCTGGCCCACACGCCGCCGTGCACGAAGAACACCACCGGCAGCAGCCCGCCGCCGCCACCCGAGCCCTGGGCCTGCGCCTGGCTCAGGTCCCCCTGCTGACCCCCGCTACTGCTGGGCTGCGGCTGGGCTGCTGCTGCCGGGCTGGTCTCTGGCTGCGATGTGGGCGCTGGCGGCGGTCGCGTGAGCGGCACGTAGACGTCGAGGGTGTTGCGGGGAGCGGGGCCGTACGGCACGGAGCGGTGCACGGCCACTCCGTAGCGGCCCAGGGGCAGGGAGGAGAGGGAGGCGGCGTCGTAGGAGGCGGAGGCCGGGGAGGAGGCGGAGATGGCGGAAGGGGAGGAGGAGGATTCCGGCTGCGGGGTTGGCGGCAGCGCGGTCAGGCGCCTGCGAGGGCAGGAGCCACACGGCGGGGCCGCTGAGCTGGCACGGGGCACGGGTGCGTTGTCGGACACACAGCAGCTCCCTGCCGTACGCCTACCTGTACACGCCCATGGCGATGGCGCCGTACGGCGCCAGGGCCACCATCGCGGCCAGCTCAGCGCCCAGGATGCGGCCGACGCGGGCGGCGCGGGCCAGGCGGGGTCCCAGGCCGGAGCCAGCGGCGTCGATGTCCGCCTGCGTAACAGGCAAGCCAGGTGGTGAAATGGTGGGTTTGTGGGGCGGGAGCGCCGCAACAATCGGGCCTTGCTGGCCACAGCCTGTGCGACGGGTCCGAGGGTTGGCACCACGTGTGACACAGCCGTGCGGGTTGCGCGCCCCCCATACGTGGTGCCTGCGAATGGGTTGCGTGCTGCTGGCCCACCTTGGCCCCCTTGAGGGCTTCAGTGAGGAAGGAAGACATGGCCACGTGCCGGCTGCCGCGGCCGGGCGGGACCGAGGTGTGGGGTGAGGCGATGCGGGTGGTGCCGGTGCCAGGCGCTGTGGTGCCGGTTAGGGGCGCGGGCGCTGGCCTTGTACAGCGAAGGGGATGTCTAGGTGCGCCGCTAGATGTCCTGTGCGGTTTTGACTGGGTGTTGTATGCGAGTCGCTGATGTGCGCGCATTGCTCAGCGCGAGGCGCGATGGATTCGCTCTCGTGTGTTTGCTGCCGTAGCAGATAGCAGCTGTGATTTGTGTAGGCAAACGCCTGCACGATGGGGACAAAAAAACGATCGCAGGCAACCCTGGTCGCGCATTCACCACATTGCCAAAACGGCAAACAGTACAATTATCAAAGGCGCTCCACAAGTATAGAAATACAGTACTGCGTAATCCCTCGCTTGACCAGGTCTTCGGTGCCAGTTGCTTCGCTGGTTCCTTCCTTGCTGCAATAGTGCTACCGGATGACATAGCATACACCATATCAAACACGCAATGGACCCTAGGTCTTCGACGGCGAACGGCGGAGCAGAGTATGCGGACCCGGCCGAATGGTCGTCAGGCCCGCTGCTCGAGGAGGCCGACGTCTACAAGGCCACAACCAGCAGCGACTTTGTCGTCCTTCGCCGGCTGAGACTCTACCGCACGGTCTTCGTCACCTACCACAACATTGACGAGTCCGAGGAGGACAACAAGCAGTGGCTGCTGACCGCGCAGTGCGACCTCACACCCCGCTTCGCCAGCGACATCAAGGAGCCAGTGGCCAAATACGTGCGACCTCGAGGTGCGGCCAGCCGCAGCGCCTCAACCGCAGGGGGTGCGAGGTCCTGTGTGTATATGTGGCCTTCCTAGGCCACCTTCCCACCTCCCCTCTCCTGCGCTCGCTCCCTGCCGACCATCGCTTTGCCTTTGTCCAGGGCAATGGGCCATCACGACGTTGGTAAAGCCCAAGGCCATCACCAGCAAGAAGGGCCAGGCCGTGCAGCTGGTAAGGCCACGCTGTCCTGACCGCGGAGCTTCCGGGAAGCTGGCCCCGCGCCCGCGAGCTCTGGGCCAGAACTTGCCACTAGGCGTGCCTATGCAACCCTTCCGACAACCGCAGCTGCTTGCTGCCAGCTTGTTCGCCCCTGCCACGCCCTCCACCGCGAAGCACTGCCCTTGCGACCGCCCTTACCGCCCGTGGTCCCTTTCCCCCCGCCCTTCCCCTCTCCCTCCCGCTCCCCATCCAGTACATGTTCACGCTGTCCTGGCCCACCCGGTGGGCCGCCAAGGGCTACTCGTCCTTCTCCTTTGGCTTCCCCACGCCCGAGGAGGCGCGGCACTGGCACTCGCGGCTGGCCGAGTGCCTTGACTTGATACGGCTGGAGAAGAGCGTGTCGGCGGGTCCAGGTAGGAGGATGCGTGTGTACGACGCCGACGTGGCGGCCAGACTGCGAGCCGGGGGTAGCCATGGTACTCGGCTGGACGCCTGTACCAGCGGGGCACATGCGCTGCAAGACTGGGGCATACGTGGTGCTGAGCTAGCAGGGAGCACGTCCGTGTCGGCTGGGGCAGGAGGGCCCGAAGGCTACGCCTGATAGCCGCCGAGCGCCGCCCGGGGCTGAACCTCGATCCTGTCACTTACATCTCGCCCCCCACCCCCTGGCCCGAGCTCCTTGCTTTGATGTGGCAGGCTGATTCGTAACTCCCGTGATATGGTCCCCCCTTGGCCTTCCCTCCGCTACCCGCAGCCATGATGGGCGCCTCTGCCGCCGCCGCGCTGGCCGCCACCTCCTCCCCCGGCGGCGGCTACGGCCGAGCCTCGACCGTGCCCAGCGGCGCGACCTTGCGGTCGCTGGGCTTGGCCTCAACGCCGCCGCCGTCGCAGGGAGGCGCGGCCCGCTTCGCCTCCACACCACCGCCCTCACAGGTTGGTGGGGACGGCGCAGGTAGCCAGGGTTTGGGCAGTGGGCAACAGGCCTAGGCCATCAGGGCTGGGCAGGGCAGGCCCAATGATGGCTGGGGTAAGGCTGGGTAGGGCAAGGGGGGGCACGCGGCCGCATGCCCACCGCGCTCCCTCCCACGGCCCTCGCAGGGCATCGTGGCCAAGGCCAGCAGCACCATCTCGCGCTGGCGCAACGGGAGCGGCGGGTCGACGTCGGGCGGAGCGGCGGGGGAGGACGTGTCGGCGCCCGTGTCTTCCAGCAACGACGTGGGAGTGAGCCGGGGCGCAGGGGTGGGCAGAGCGGGGGAAGCAGCGTGGGCTGGAGGCACGTCGCGCGGTGCTCAGCGCCCTCATCTGGCCGCAACCGACGCAGCACCACGGTCCGCTGATCGTGCCGTACCGTGCCAGCAGGTGGGCAGCCCCGGCCGTGGTCCGCCGCCCGGCCTGCCCTCGGGCCGCCACCGCCGCTCCGCAACCGCCTCCATGGACAACGGTGGGCGCAGCGGGGCGCAGGGCACGAAAGGGCGGGGCAGGGGGCCGCATGTCCGCGGACGATGGGGGCTCTAGTGCGGGGGCGGGGGCGCTCTGCTCGCAGCTAGCTGCAGGACGTGGCGAAGACGCAGGGTTGGACGGGGGCGTATGCGTGAAGGCCGAGACACGGCCACGGCTATGAGGCGTGCCCCTGGACCGGAGCAGGGCTGCCACCGCCCGGCCCTCTCACCCGGCGCGTGTACGGCTGTCGCCGCTTCCTGGCACCGGCACCGGCGGCGTCCCGCTTCGTGTCCGCGTGCCTTCACCAGCCGAAGCGCGCAGCCAGCGACGCATGAACCCGACCAAACCACGTCGCCTGCGCAGGTCCCCACGGGGCAGGCGACCTGGACCGCGTCTCCCCTTTCGGCGCGCCCGGCTTTGGCCCCTCGGCCTCCATGCCCTCCACCCCACCGCACGCCGCCACGCCCAACTTCACCTCCGCCTCGGCGCCGTCCACCTCGCCGCTCGCGGCCGCAGCGGAGGCCGCGGCCAACGCCGACGAGCAGCCCCTGGCCGCGGCGGTGACAGCGGCCGCGCAGCAGCCACCGCCGGCGGCAGCTGCCGCCGCCCCAGCCCCCGCTGCAGCCCCGGCTCCGGAGCCGGGCCCAGCCTCGAACCCGCACGCCAAGGGCGCAGGAGGCAACGGAGCAGGCGCCGGCGCCCGGCGCGTGGCGGGGGAGGGCAGGTACTCACCAAGCAGCTCGGACAGCGAGGGCGATGAGGCGGGCGACGGCGGCGGCGGCCGGCCTGGCGGCGGCGGCGGCGGCGGGCCGCCCTGCCGGGCGCCGCGCAACGCAGCACGCGGCGACGTCCGGCACACGCGGCAGCGCTGGGTGCCGTACAAGCAGGTACGGGATGGCGACACATGAGGTGACGGCGGCGGCCGTGAGGACGGCACACATGGTCCTGCCAAACCCACCCCACGAGGCACCGTGTCCTGCCCACTGCATCAGGGGGCATGCGCCGACGAGCTCACCCCGACCCTCACTGCTCCCGCTTTCCCTCTCGCCTGCCCCTCCCCCTCCACCAGGTCAACGGTGTGGCCATCTACCACCGGCAGGAGTCGCCCAAGGACGTGGACGGCATGGGCGGCGAGTTCATGGTGCGCGCCTTGCGGGAGGGCTGGCGGGAGGGGGGAGAAAAAGTGCACAGGGCTGAGCACGTCACGGCCACAGCTGCGCGCGGGGGAGGCGGCGGCGCTGGCCTGGTCTGGGTGCGTTGGAGGCCCCGGTCCGCAGCCTGGCGGTGTGCCGCCCATGCGTCGGCCGGCCCTGGCTCGGGTACAGGGTCTGGGTGCGGGGCGGCTGGCCGCTGGCGGGTTGAGTATGTTCATGCATACACAGGACGTGGGCAGTGGTCCATGGCCCTAGCCTACGTCGGGGCTTGCGTCAGCGCGCCACCAACAATCCAGCGGCGCGCAGGGAGCGTGCTGTGGCGAGGGTTGGCCCGCCTCTCACGGTACATGCGTGCCCTTTTGTATGTCCCTGCCTTGTCACCACGGCGCCTCCTCCCTGCGCCCTGGGCCCCCCATGCGAGAGCATGGGAAATTTGGGCCTGCCATGGGACTTATTCACTGTCCTCGCCACCTTTCAACCCATGATTTACCCCGCTCCCTACAGGTCAGCACCACGGTCCGCGGCTCGCCCCGGCGCTGCCTGGAGGCGCTCACCAGCCCCTGCGGCAACACCACCATCCTGGGGCCCGCGGTGGCGCAGGAGGTGCTGCAGCGGCGGAAGGCGGAGGACGACAAGGAGGTGGGGCCGCACGTGGCGGCGGGGCGCGGGAGGGGCTGGGAGGCGAGGTCCAGCGGGGCCTCGGCTTGGCAGTGGGGCGGGTGCGACTTTGGGAGTTGTTTGCGAGTCAGGGCTGCGAGCGGTCTGCAGCGTCGTGTCGGGGAGTGACAGGAGCGTGGGGCAGCTTGTTTGCCGTGTGTAGCGCCGGCAGCAGCCCTCGGAGGCGCGCATGGGCCAGAGGTCACACGCTCTTTGCGCGGACGCCCCCCGTGCCCCGTCGCCGCCCGGTGCTCGTCCCCCACCTTCTCTCCCCATCCCATTTGCAACTTCCCCGATTGCCCTCGACGTTCCGTGGCACCTGTCTCCCTTTCCACACTCCCTGCCCCCATATCCCTATGCCTCCATCCCACGCCACCTGCTCAGGTCCAGCGCATCGTGCTGCAGGCGCCCGGGGTGGCGGGCGTGGTGTGCGCGCCCCGCGAAATTGTGGTGGAGACATGGTGCAAGATGGACCAGACGGGTGAGGGTTGGGAGGGTGCGGGGAAGTGGAGGCGTACATGTGCGCATGTGAGGAGGGCGAGGGAATGGAGGCCTGTTGCAAGATGGACCAGACGGTGAGGAGGCCAGCAGAGGCCAGTCGCGGCCGTCGGCCTGCGGTTGTTGGTGTTGTCTTATCCTCCTTATAAACCTTCCTGATGCTCTGACAGGCGTCTCTGGGTGCCTCGTCTCATTCTGCGCACTGCGGCACCACCCATCCGTGCCCTCCCTCGTATTCGCCCCTCCCCCCCCAGGCCCCACGCTGGTGCTCATGTTCAACTCCTGCGAGCCGCCCGCGCGCTTCGTGGAGCGATTGCCGGGGCAGGCGGCACAGGACGACGGCGAGGAGGGGGGCGAGGTGGGGCAGCGGGTGCTGTGCATGGTGGAGAGGGGGTAGGCGCGCTGGCTCGAGCTAGGCCCATACACATAGACGGGACGTGGTTTGCCAAGGGTGGGCACCAGAGAATCATGCGACGGGCGGCGGCAAAAAGGAGGCGCAAGCATGTAGCAGGAACAAGGCGGGTAAATGGGTAGACGGTGGCGGAGGGCGCGAGGGACAGGCATGGCGCTCTCTTGCCCCTCCCCAACCCGCTCGGCCAGGCGTCGTGCCTCCCCGTGCCATCCCTGCCACGCCCCTTTCCCCTCCCCTCTTCCCTCCCCGCCCGCTCCCCAGTCCGTCATGCAGGGCGGCCCTCGGTCCTGGTGGCGGCAGCCGGTGCTGGCCGAGGTGCGCGGCGGCTACACGTTTGCGCCGCTGGAGGAGCACGGGCTGGACAGCTCGCCGGAGAGCCTGGTCACCTGCATCATCAAGGTGCGGTTCTGGGGGAGGGAAGGGAGAGGAGAAGGGCGGGGGGCGCCGAGGACTGATCGGACACGGACCAGGCCAGCGCGGCGCAGGGGCAGGTGGGAGGAGGGGCTGGGCAGCGGAGAGGCAGGTGCCGCGGCATGATGGCGGCTGGCGCGGCCACGCCCGCCGCCCTGCCTCCTGGGTTGGGCGCTGCATGCCCCCACACGGTGCCAGCCGGGCCCTGGCTGCGTGAGCGGCGGTACAGCGCTGCACTGCGCAGTACAGCGCAGTACAGCGCAGCACAGCGCAGCACAGCGCAGCACAGCGCAGCACAGCGCAGCACTGTGCTGCCACCCGGTGCGGTGGGGCGGTGGGGCGGTAGGCGCGACGCAGGCAATCTGCCTGCCTACCCTCGCCCCCTGGGTGCGCTCCCTGGCCTCCCCTCTCCGCTGCTGTCAGGTGGACCTGGGCGGCGTGTGCGGCGACCGGTCCTGGCTGCGCGCGGTGTCGTACCTGGCGGGCTGGACGGACGCCTTCCTGTACCGCATGCTCATGGCCGTGACGCTGCTGCGCGACGAGGTGGGGAGAGGCAGGGGGGAGGGGGGGGAGGCAGGGAGTGGGGAGGGAGGGCGACGGCGTGTATGCATGGGGAGGGGAGGGCTCGGGGGCACCCCCTTTACGTCATGCGCATGGCGACGGGGGCATGCTGCTGCGAGCCTCAGTGCGCGGCGAGCAGGAGAGGAGGACGGGCACAGGAAAGCAGGCGCGTCGTGAGGGTCGACCAGCGTTAAATGGCGGCGGGGCCATGGCGCCGAACGCCTCCCTCTGCTTCCTGCCTCCTGCGCCCGCCGCACCCCCTCCCTCAGGTGGAGCAGGGCCGCTTCGTGGTGCAGCCGCTGTCCATGGTAGCCACCAGCAGGCCCAAGGTGGGGCTCCCAACATCCATGCGATTATCCACGTCATGCTCTTATGGTTTACCTTACGCGACGAATTGCAACACACGATGACTCGCACCACACCATCATCACCATGCGCCATGTGCTCGTGGGCCCAGCTGTGCGTGGCGGGCGCCAGCAAGAGAGGGCTCGGGGGCGCATCAGCCGGTGCGCTCACGACC
>BDDC01000200.1:0-41473 GCA_001662425.1 Chlamydomonas sphaeroides | reverse complement strand
CTGCCCTGCCCTGCCCTGCCCTGCCCTGCCCTGCCCTGCCCTGCCCTGCCCTGCCCTGCCCTGGCCCCTCCCCCCTCCGCCCCGCAGGAGCGGGCCGACGCCTCGGCCGCTGACCTGCCGGCGCTCGAAGGGGCCTGCGCGGGCGTCGCCTCCTTCCGCCACCGCCTGCAGGGACAGGTGGGGCGGGGGCCGGCCTGCGAGCTGAGGAGGCGCAGCGGGGCCAGTGCCAGGGGCGCCGCCCGCGGCTTACAGCGGCCCGCTCCCGGCTGCCTCCTCCGCCTCCACCGTGCGCCGCGCACCCGACCGGGCCCTCATCGGTGGGCTGGTGCCCGAGCCCCGTGGCTCCGCACCGCCCTTCCCTGGCCTGCCGCCGCCCCGAGCGCGGCAGGGCGAGCGGTTGGCCCGGCTGCCGCCAACCCACTGTACCGCTGCCTCCCCTGCCTCGCTCCACGCGCCCCTCGTCGTAGGTGCGGCAGGGCAGCGGCGGCGCGGGCATCAACCCCGTCTACTCGATCCGCCCCGGCGACCACCGTGCCTTCACCGAGGGCCGCGACGTGGGCAGCATGCGGCTGGCCACCAACCCGCTTGCGGGCACCACCAGCATCGCGGTGAGGGGCCGGCGGGCGGGCATGGCGGCTCACTGTCCCGCATCACAGCCGACATGCTACGGTGCGGTACCACCTGCATGCAGCAACAGCTTGGCGGAGCACCCCTCCCGGGCCTGCGGCGGGGCCCAGCTGCCTGCGGCGTGGGTGGCGGGCGCGGCCATCAGTGCCATGCTCGCTTCCCGACGCGTACGGCCTTCATGCCCGCCCCGTCCTGCGCCTGTGGACGCCGCAGGAGGCGCCCAGCCTGGTGGAGGGCGTATCGGCGTCCGCCGCCGCGTCGACGGCGGCGTCAGGGGCCGGCGGCATGCCCGGCGTTGCGGAGGCGGCGGGCGAGGGCGAGGAAGGCGTCTCGGCGGGCGAGGGCGAGGGCAGCGAGGGGCTGGTGACGCCGCGGTCGCCGCCCGTCGCCTACGAGACCATGGACGACGTGAGTTCTGCTGACACGCCATGCCGACGACTTCCTTCGCTGCTGCTGCTGCTGCTTAGCTGCATGGCACGGAACGGACCGGCTGTCAAGAGCAGCGGCGATCTGGTCCCACCTCCCGCCCCCGCATCCCCCTCCAGGTGCTGGACCGCATGCGGCGGCTGGCTCTGCTGGACCCCAGCGTGTGGGAGAACCTGCACCAGCCGGACAAGGACGCGCCCTTCAAGGTGCGCGCGAGGACGGGGAATGGGGGCTTGGACGGGAATGAGCGGATGCTTGGCGAGGAGGAGACGCAGGGGGTGGGCCGAGCATCAGGCAGGTGCACGGACTAGGCAGGCAAGGGCGCGGAGTCATTGGCGGGCGCGGCAGGAACGTCAGTCCCACACGCCGTTCCGCTTCCCCTCCCCCGGCCGCAGATCCGCGGCCCCACTTACCTCAAGGATCGCAAGAAGATCCCCGCCGGCTTCACGCGCTTTGTGCTGGCTAGCATGGACGTCATCAAGAGCCCCGTGGGCCAGACGCAGCCCACCGAGCACGTGGCCCGGTACCTGCCGTCCGTCAGGTGGGCGAGGCCCGGTGCGGGTTGGCAGGCTGCTGGGGCGAGAGGGCCGCCCCCGAGGTGGTGCCGTCTGCCTCGGGTGCGCTTGCGTCTTGGCTCGGGCTGGCCTTCGTTGCCCGCCCCCGTGTTGGCGTGTGCTGCGAGCCGCCCACAGTGCCGCGCACGGGGCCGGGCGGGGTGCTGGGAGGGGGTCCCACTCTCATCCCAAACCCGCCCGCCTCCCCCCGGCCACAATGCGCGCCCATCGCCCATCTGCCCTGTCTGCCCATTGCCCATGTGCCCTGTCTGCCGAGAAGCTCACCTGCCAAGTGCCTCACCCCACACCTCCTCTATCCGCAGGGAGGGGGGTGCTCCCTTTTCGCTCATCATCCACCTGGTCATCCCCGGCTCGCCGCTGCTGGGCATCGTGGCTGTGTTCGTGGCGGACCGCCACCCCTCCTGCATGGGCCCGCCGCCCTCTAGCCCCATGGAGGACGACCACGACTGGGAGCCCTTTGACTTCGTGCTGCACAAGTGAGAACACGCACGTGCGCCGCGCGGCGGCCAACATGTAGGCTTCGCTGTGCTGGTCCGCCCTCCGGGAGGTACCGCAACTGACAGGCAGCCAGAATGCAACCGACAAACAGCATGCTCCCCTCCCTACCCGGTACCGTGCCAACAAACCCTGGCGCCCGTCCCCCGCGCCGCCCCCTCCTCCCGCCCAGGTACCTGACGGGCAGCCAACACACTCGCGACCACATGCTCAAGCTCATCCCGCACATCGCCGACGGCAGCTGGATGATCAAGAGCAGCGTGGGCACCACCCCCGTCATCCTGGGCAAGCAGCTGCGCACCATCTACTACGAGACGCCCCAGGTGTGGCACGTGCCGTGTGATGGGCCTCTGCGGGCCCCGCCCCGTCCCGCACAGTACCTGGGGGTTGAGCTTTCCCTTGAACGAATCACTGGTCTGCGCGGCCGGGGACTCGGCCTCCTTCAAGGCGGCGGTGGGCTTCGCTTCCCGCACTGGCGCACCTAAACGCATCCCGGCTTGCTACGCACGTCCGTCGCGCCACCAATACCCAGGTCGTGCTGTGCTGGGCATGTTCCTTCAACTTGCACCAACTCAACCCCCCCCTCCCCCTGACCTCCGCTCCGCCCACTCGCAGTACCTGGAGATCGACATTGACATCTCCGCCAACAACGTGGCCTCCTACGTCACCGGCCTGGTGCGCGGCGCCACGCGCTCGCTGGTCATCGACATGGGCTTCGTGCTGGAGGGTGAGGGAGCGGGTGGTGGGGCGGACGGCTGGGGGCTCTCGCTGGCTGCCCCGGCGCGCACTCCGACTTATGCTCAACCGGCCGCTAGCATCTAGCAAGCCGTGGCCGGCCGAGGCCTTGCATGCGCCCCGGCCCCGCCCACCTCCATACTGCCAACCTCTGCCCCACGCTCCCTCACACACTTAACCTGCCCCCTCCGCTCCCATCCCTTCCCCGCAGGCACCACGCCCTGGGAGCTGCCCGAGGCGCTGCTGGGCACGCTACGGCTGTACCGCCTCAACATCGCCAACGCGGTGCCGCTGGACACGTCCCGCGAGCTGCCGCTGCGGCCCAGCGCCGTGCGGCCGCCCGAGCAGCAGCAGCAGCAGCAGCAGCCCCTGCAGCGGGGCCACGGCCGCAGCGGCTCGCTGGGCGGGCAGCTCACCTCGCGGGCCAGCTTTGGCAACGGCGGCGCGCCGTCCAGGGCCCGGTGAGGGGCGGCCGCGCTGCGGCGGCGGCGGCGCGCTGTCAGGACACACAACAGGCCCGGACGGCGCGCCAGCGGCAGGCGGCGGCGAGGGGTGGATAGGGGCATGCGGCGGCGGCGTGCACGACGGCGCACCTGGGCTCGGCCGCAGGCCGCCTGCGTGCGTCCCGCCTGGGCTGCGGCCGCGTCGGCGCAGTGCACGACCGCTCAAGGGCGGGTCGCATTGAGCACGGGCGCGGGCGGGCTGCAGGGGGGCTGCGGCTGTGGCGCTGCTGCTATGGCGCTGCCCCGGCAGGCGCGGGGCGCTGCCAGCGGAGGGCCGTCGGCATGTCGCGCTCTCCGCGCGCGCGCTGGTGGAGCGGGCGGCCTGGCGCTGCGCTCTGCAGCGAGCAGGCTGGCAGTGGGCCTCGGCCCGCAGGAAATGTGTGTGGGCAAGCAGCGTACGGGCCATGAGGCTGGGCGAGCTGCTGCTGTCAGCCTGGCGGGGGCAGCGCAGCGATGGCTGCAGCTACTAGTGCGGCTGCGAGCCTGGCGGCTGGGTGGGGCGGGGGTAACGGAGCGAGCCGACGATGCGGCGGAGCTGGAGGTGGTCGGGTGCGTGCTGGGGCTGCGTGTGCGAGGGACTGAGGCTCGGCCCGGGTCCCTACCTGCGCCGGCCTGCCAAGCTTGGAGCCGCTTCGTGTGGGTACAGTGGTGACTGAGCCGGGGCCGTGTGTTCTGCCTTTTCACTGCGCGTCCTATTAAGCATTGTGGCGGTGGCAGCTGGGCGAGGCCGGTGGCCGTGAGGGCGTGCAGCTGTGTGCGGGGCTGACACTGCGCGGCGCATGTGCTCAAGGGCGGGCACGGGGATGGGCGCTGGGAGGGAGGTTTCGTCGCAGCAGCCTGACTGGCCGCCCGCCTCCTTTCCCGGCCGGGCATCGGGTGTGTCCTCTACGGTGGTGTCCTCTACGGTGGTGGGCGCGTGACGCGCTGTGTCGCGTGCTGAGGCCATGTGCTGCCTCCCGACCAAAACGCGCACACGTATGCTGCCGTGCTTACCTCTGGCTTGGCTGCTTCGGTCGATCCCGTCTACATGTCTGCAAGCTAGCGAATGATGGCGAGCGTGTGATTCTTGCGTTGCGCAGCGCGGCGCGGCGCGAGCGGCGGCGTTGGTGGGTGGGGCTGGCGAGGTCGCCAAGGGGCCCGACCGGCCGCCTTGCGCCCGGATGGGAACGGACGCTGCTGGCCTTCAAAACATCTATTACGGCGTGTAGCCACTGGGTATGACGCTTCTGTGGGGAGCTGTTGCTGCGCAACCCGCTGGTCATCCGAGCGCGGCGCGGCTGCTGCCTGGTTGGCAGAGGCTGGGCGCAGCCGGGATGGTAGCTGGGCCGGGGAGCGGACGTGAGGTAGCGGTTTGTGGCGCAGCAGGAGCGCCGGTTTGGGTGCGGCGGCTGGGAGTGCTGAGCTGGGCGCTGTCACCGCCAGTTTCTGCCTAGCTACGTACGGTATTGCGGTGCGGGATAAAAACATATGTGCGTCCCTGTCCTGTCCAAGATGCTCGGCGCAGCCGGGGCTGCTAGCGTGGGTGTGTCGCGAGGTAGCGAGGTCGCTGCTTGCCAATGGAGGGGCCCAGGCTGGGCGGCAGCGGCAGCGGCGGGTGCGCGCAGATGCTGCAGTGGCGCAGGCGTGGGACCGCTTGGCGGCCGCGCGAGCAGGCGTGATCGCGGGGGTGCCAAGACGTACGCGATATCTGGAGCAATGTGCTCGTGGGTGAGGGGGTAGAGTGCGCTGAGCTGCCAGTCCTGAGCGCGTCTGACGACGCGGCATCAACGCGAATGTGCTCTTGGCCGTTAGCCCGTCCATGGAGCTGCCGGGGGTACCGGCGTGTGGCGGCCTACGGGAGCGGGGTGCCTAGCAGGTGGCTAGCAGATGGAGGGGGGCGCATGACGCGCAACGGCAGGCCGTGCGTACGTCTTGGTGTGAGGCTGTCAACGATTTACTATACCAGCTTGGAAGCCAGGGTAGTTGCCGGATGAGGCCCTGACTGATGCGAGAACGCCCGGCGGGGCCCGGGGGCCCTCTCGCAGCAAGACGCCGCCGTGGGGCGCCAAGTCTTGTGCGGACCCGCGCCCCGCAAGGCAAGCTGCGGAGCGACCCAGGTCTGGCGAGGCCAGGCCTTCTACTTCTTGATAAGCAGCGGCCAGGCCAGTGCGTGCGGTGCCAGGCGTCACAACGCGGTCGCCCGGGCCCGGGGTCCGGACTAGCGGACATGGGGATGGCCTGCCCTGGGAAGCCTAGGGAGCGGTGAAACCTGGTGACCGGGCTTGCCGCTGGCTTGCAAGCACTTCAAGCCCTTTCAAGCCGCGATGACGAATGGAATGGGCGGGAGCTGGCAGCTGGAGCTGGGAGATGGGCGGTATCAAATAAACGTGCTGCATCATGGCATTACGACGGTCGCTCACCGCGCTGATATTGCCCTTGATACATATCACTCACTAGCAGTAGCACACACCGCAAAGTTCGTCGAAGCACGTCTCGACATACGTCCGCCCGTCCGCACAACCAAAACTTGCACCTCGACGGCCGTAAGCCCGTCGTAAGAGTGCCGCAGCATCCCCGCTGCACAGAAACCGTGCGTCGGCGCAGACATACATGCAGCCAACCGCAAACCGAGAATTTCGCATGCAGCACGGAATGCACCTTGCTGTGTCGGGGTATCAAGGTGCCTTGTGGTGCAGAAACGCATGAAACCCGTCGAATGCGTTACTCTGAGGCGGGCAGGGCCGGCACTTTTGCCCTTACCTTTACTTGTATGTCGCGATGCATGCGCCCGACGGTGAAGGCGGCGATGTAAGTGTAAGTGCTCTGTTCTGAGTATTCGATGTCAGTACCAGCGGCGTTATGGGCTGCTTGTGGACTGGCTGAAACTCGGTGCGGCCCGGACGCGATGAATTGCAGGGTGGAGTTCGGCGAGCTAGGGAGGCTAGGAGATACCCCGAGCCGCCCCTCTGTTGGAAGTGAACGTGGCGCAGCCATGTTGCACACGCCGTGGGCGCGTCCTGTGTGGAGCTCTGTGGGTGTGCAGGGCGCGTACCGGGGCGTGCCGCCTACTTGCCGTCGGCAGGGGAGCTCCCCTGGCTGTCGGCGCCTGGCAGCTAGCGCAACCTCGCTGCTAGACCTGCTGTATGCGTCATCTTTCCACCCCCAAAACCCGCGCTGAAGAAAACCGGACAAGGATGCCACCTGGACTTAGCCTGTGGCTCGGCAGCGGGGCCATCCACGCGCACTGGCACCGCCCACGGGGGAACTAACGCTTCGCACTACCTTCATCAAGCAAGGCTCGGCGCAAGCCCCAGCTCCAGCCCAGGGCCAGGTAGGGCTGGCACGCTGGCAGCTACTGAGGCAGGCAGATTGTAAGCCCACCGTCTGCTTCGCGTTAGTTCCATCCGGCAGCGGGTGCGAGGGTTCACTTGACTCTGCAGGCATGCGAGCGCGGGCGCCCCGGGATAGCTGGGCCCTAGAAGCCTAGATGTGAACCTCAGCGAAGGAGGCCGCGACGGCCAGACAGAGTGTGCAATTGCGCATCGGCGCCGCCAGGGGGGCTCCGTCGCGGGCACGGTGTAGGGCAGGGCAGGCAGTACTGAGGGCCTGGCCCGGTGGGTTGCTGGGGGCTGTCGGGCGCCAGCCGGGATCAATGTGAGTGCGACCTTTGGCACCCGGCCAACGCGAATGCCCCATGGCGCCGGGCACCGGCCCCCATGGCCGCGCGCAGCATGTTGACGAGTCGTGCCGCGTGGTACATCTTTTGACCTTGCTCCCAGAGTTGCTTCCGCGTGCTAGGCACCGAGTGCACCGGCAGGCTCGCCGGCAGGTCGGCAGCGCCCCCGCCTGCGCCCCCGCAGCCGTGCGCGCGCCCGCACGGCTGCGGCCACTGTAAGCAGGGCGACACAGGGGCCTTGCACTAAGCTACGTGCTGCTGCTGCTGCTGCTGCGCCCCCGCGCACCTGCCCCGCCACACTGCCCGCCGCTGTCGCGGCCGCACCCAGCCCCACACGGCACCATGCATGTGATGCATGCCTCAGTGCTGCGCTCTGCGACCGCATGACTCGGGCGCTGCGTGCACTCGTCCGGCGTGCGCGTGCGCCTGCACCGCCGCGGCTCCCTGCAGCTACCGTGCCGCACCGTACCGCACATCACACCGCACATCACACCGCACATCACACCGCACCACCCTCATACGTACACACTTCTTTCTAGCACCTCGACGCCTACTTACACACTGCGCCCCTCTGAGTCATGGCGCACTTTCCTGCCTGCCTGCCGCGGTGACACGGCATCCGACACCCGATACTACCCAACGCATTAGGATGTGAGAAGCATGAAACCCCAAAACGCCGGACACAAACTGGAGCTACGCTACAGGAAAAAAACCCCAGACCCAGACTTGCGCTACGCTACGACAATGCACGCCCATCTTGCGAGACCGTCCGGCACCCTGCTCGCCAACCGCAGGGCGTGAGCCCCCTCTCGTGCCCGCCCGCCCCGGCGCGCCGCCGATTGCAGTTCAACGCACCCGCACTGTACGCCGCTCCGGTGCCGCGACAGGGTGCGGTGCGCACATGCGGTGCAGCGATTCGGGCGGCGCTGCGGCCCACAGCCGGCTGCAGTCTTTAGGGGCGGCGAGGAGGCTCGCACGCCCTCACGATCGGCACATTAACCGTCGCCCCGCGGACCGGGACCGCCCGCATCCTAAAAACGCCACCGACACCGCAATTGCCGGTGCTTCCGCTTCCGCCCACAACCTACTGATCCCACCGACTGCGTCAACAGCTCCGGCGCATCCTTTCCAGCTGCGAGCGGTGAGACGGCATTACGATTGCGCCCGCCCCCCTGGCTAGCATGCTGCCCCGGTGCGTGAATTTGCCAGTATCCTTAGATAACGAATCGACCCCACCAGTGAGGCAAGCAGGCAGCCGTGCAAGTAGGCCAGCGGCCCCCAGACCACCACGAGGGTGGAACACGGGTGCCCGGGGGGCCGCCGCACTCCATCCGAACAGACACACGAACGGACGCAAGCGGCGCCCCGCTCCCACATGGCGGGGCCGTCGTGTTGACCCAGACTGGCCGAAGCCTGGAGGCAACACCCAACACAGCACCCCGGGGCCTCACAGCCGCCGGCGCTCGTGTGCAAGCCACGGCAGCGCACCGAAACCTGCCTACTCACAAGCCCATCCAGTTCGCTATGTCACCCGCGCTCCAACGGGAGCCTAAAAAAGAAGCTCGGTGCGTCATGTTGCGTATGGCGGCGCCGCCGCCGCCGCACTGCCGCCGCGGCTCGGGGTCCGAATCGCGCCATTAGTACAGGCGGCGTGGCAATGAACGGGCCCAGTGCATGCGTTTGTACGCAAGGGCACGGACCCAGCCACCCTGAGCCGCCAAATCCGGACAATGTCGAGCACAGTCTCTGCCCCGGCCGTTCGCAAAGCATGCGGCACAGCCAGACACGCAACCCTACCCCGCCGCCAGCGAATGCGCCCCACTCCCGCTGCATGTGCTTTTTGACGACTCCATCCGATTTAGACCTCGCTTACTTGGCCAGTCCCGTCATCGCCGCATTCTGCGCTACCCCGACGCACCGCCCGATCCGGCCCACACCCACATCTTTACCGGCGACCCCGCGCCGTTGACGCACTGCCCATGCACATCGAACCGCCGCAACCCAACGACCCAACGCACTGCATGCGCCGGCGCTTTGCAGCGTCGGTCGCCGCAGTCGCGGCCCTCACTCCTCGCAGCAAAACCACTGAGGTCGCTGGGGGCGTGGTCTTGTACCTAACCCTGCCTGGCTTCTAACGTCGACGACGACAGCACGATAGCAACCACGGCCTACGCTATCCTGAGGAAGCACGCACGCATGCATGATTGGCGAGCCATTGACAGTGCATGCCCACGAGCAGCCAACACGGCGACCTAGCGAGACAACATTGGCGTTGGCGCGCGCGCCTCGAGCGCCGCCAGTGATTGCAGCAACGGCGTGTGCCGCGCGATGACGGCCGGCGGCAGATCCGGCGGCGGCGCCGCCGCCGCAAACGGCATCTCGTCGCCGACCGCCGCCAGTGCGTCCTGCGCTGCGTCCTGCGGCCCCGGTCCGGCGCCGCCCTGAACTTGGATCTGATCCTGTAGCTGGAGCTGCTGGTGGCCTAAGCCCTGCATCTGGATCTGTTGTTGTCCCTGGATCTGCACCTGGTGATGTGCGCCCTGCATCTGGATCTCCTGTTGTCCCTGGATCTGCATCTGGTGGTGTACGCCCTGCGCCTGCATCTGGTGTTGGACGTGGGCCTGCATCTGGTCGTCTATGCCCTGCACCTGCAACTGGTGCTGGCCGTGGATCTGATGCTGGTTCTGCATCTGCATCTGCATTTGCGCCAGCGCCTGCGGCGGCTGCGCGCCCGGCCCAGCCTGGAGCACGGCCGCGCCCGCCTGCTGGTCCCGAGGGTACCCGTACGGGTCCAGCAGGGAGCCCACCGCACCGCCGTACCGTACGAGCGCCGTACTGCCGACAGCATCATCGTACAGTTGACCGAGAACGTTGACAGCGCCCGCCGCGTCGCCCGGCGCCACAGGCAGTCCGGGCGTGAGCCGCGCAGCGACCGACAGAAGCGCCGCCGCCGCCGCCTGCCGTCGGCTCCGCCGGTCCGGCGGCAGCGCCGTCGCTGCCGCCGCCATCACGTGCGGCGGCTGTTGGCGGTCCGGCGTGTGCTGGTGCTGCTGCATCTGCCACAACCAACCTGCATCCAGCGACGGCAGCGGCTCCGAGTTGCGCTCGGGTGGCGCCGCCACGCCGCCAGCCGCCGGGCCGCCGCCAAGCACGCCTGTGCTGCTGGCGCCGCCGCCGCTGCAGTTGGTGTCGGCGCTCAGCGCGCTGCCGAGGCCGCTTGCTCCGCCGCTGCCCGCGTGGCTCGTCGTGGATGCCGGCTGGGAGTCCGAGCCGGGCAGCGGCGCCAGGACCCTGCCAAAGGCGGCCTGACCGCCAAACGGCGATGGCGACGGCGACGGCCAGGTTGCGCCGGAGCTGCCGCCGGCGCCCGTCCGCGGCCCCGACCAAGGGCGCCCCTCACCTGGCGTGTGAGGCGAGCTGGGCACAGTCCGCGGCAGCAGCGCCGGCAGCAGCGCCGCTGCTGCTGCCGCCGACGCTGCTGCCGCCGGGCCGAGCGACGCCGGTCTGGCGCCGGGCGTTTGGCTCGGGCTGGCCAAGGCCCAGGCCGCCCACGGCCCCGTCGCAGCCGTAGCGCCGGAGCTGGCGGCGGCAGTCGCTGCGGGCAGCGCGCGGTGTGGCTGCCCTGGCAGCGGCAGCGGTGGCTGCGGCCGCAGCCGCGTCACAGCCTCGGCGGCGATGGCGACGGCGGCGAGCGCGATGGTGCTGGGAGCGACGTGGCGCAGCGCGGGGCAGGGCAGCGCGAGCTCCTGTGCGGGATTGGGCGGAGGGGTACCGTCCAGCATGCAGGAAAGGCGGGTCAGCCCGGGTCAGACGTGGACAGCCAAGCGGCCGGCCAGACCCGCCGTCCTGTGGGCTCTCAGCAGGTACGCGCTCCGCGCGTGCCGCATGACTGGCTCACGCCTGTCACAGTTCTGGCGGCCTGCCAGACCCGCCGTTCTGTGGCACGCGTTTGGTGGAGGCAAGGAGGTGCCGGAGCAGGCCACATGGCCGCATGATGTACACCGCAAGACAAACCCACCGTAAGGCAGTCGGCGGTGGCAGCCAGCAGCTGCCGGTCGTCATCCGCCGCCGGCAGCGCCACGGCGCGGCCGGCGTGCGCGTCGGCAGCCAGCCAGTGCAGCAGCCGGCGCACAAAGCCGTGCGATGTGGGCGGCGCGAGGCGCCACTCGAGCGTCTCGAGCACCAGCCACTCCATGCGCCGCAAGTCTTCGAGCTGTGAGTTGGGGACGGAGCGAGAGTGCAGAGGACGCAGGTGGGGCAGGCATGCAAGCAGGCAGGCAGGCAGGCAGGGGGGGGGCTGCAGCCGCGGGCTTTGGCGCGGGCAGGGTCGCTGCGTGGCAAGGCAACGGACGGGCGTGACGTGACACGCCCTTGCGTTGGTGCCGAGCCCATGGCCTGGGCGCGGGCAAGGGACAGGGTACGGGGCGTGTGTCCTACCTCGTACAGGGGCGTGCCGGTGGTGGGGTCGGCGGCCATGGCTGCCCAGGAGGATAGCCCCGGGCTCCTAGGGCCCTGTGGGTGCGGGCGCGGGGAGGCGCGGGGCGCGGCAAGGTGCTGGGGAAAGGCTGCAGCGCGCCCCCGGCGGCGACTGCGGAGCGCGGGATGGGCGGCATGGGACGCTGCCGCTGCGGCGTCCCTTGGGGCCCGTATCATACCTCGGACGTCCGCGCCGCCAGCGACAGGCAGGTGAGCGCTAGCAGCTGCAGCACCGACTCCGGCGTCTGCTGCACCTGCGAGCGCGCCGGCGACTGGCGAGCGTCAGGCGGCTGCCGAGGGCTTCGCACCTCTTCACACGCTTTTCCGCACTGCGAGCACTTCACGTGCTGCTGCGGCTTTACCTGGCGTCGTAGGAACTCCTCGAACAGGGCGGCCGCACCGAACAGCGTCCCGGGGCCCAGGTGCAGCGCGGCAACGACTTCAACCATCCAGTCCAGACATGTAGAAAACGTTTCGTTGCCGATCGATGCACATCTCCCGACATCGACGCCTGCGCTTTGCGATCTCTGTCGTTGGAGCTCGTAGCTGTGCATTGGAGTTGGGACAGCCGGCAAGGGCGCTTAGGGCTTTGACCAGGCAGACTCTTCAACCGTGCTGCGGCTCCGGCCGTACCGAGGTCGTGTGCGAGAGTTACGCTCTCACCCAAGTGCGTCGGCAGCTTCTCTCGCAGTCCGCGCGTCGGCAGACAAACAGCACCAGGCATTCGCGTCAGTTCGACCATCTGTTGCCATTGGACGCCGCCCTGTGGCTGTGGCACCATCACCAGCGTTGCCAACATACTGCTGCCCATGGCTTCCTGGTTCTGCCGGCTGCCTTCGGGGTGGGAAGTGCGAGCCGCACGTCAAGATGGTACTGCCGTTGCACTCGTCCGATGCCCCAAGTCAAGCAGAGCTTCTGCACGGCCCATATACTTGAAAAGATCTCACGATCAGGGCAGGGAAAATACCTGAATGTCGCCGGGTGCCAAGCAGCGTCGCCCCGATGGTCAGGGGAGGCTGCCTTCGTAGCACTAGCATCGATAGTATCCATGTCTTGAGCGACGCCTGTCATCGTCGTGTGATTAGGTTGCGCTCCTGGCGTTGCGTCAGCGACTAGTATTGCGGCGTGTGAATCCCACCCTTAACATGACACGCGTACATTCAGCGCAGCGATGTTGCAAATAGACGACGTGGTGTGTAAGAATGCGTTCGGCGGGCGCAGCCGCTGCGCTGCAGCGAATCCGCGCGATCGAGCTTAAGGCAGCATTGCGCGGTGATGTGCTGCTAGAGGCGTCGTCAAACAGCACGAAGTAATGGGGCCCGGCTCCTCCTAAGCGCATGAAACGCCGATTGCGACCATACATCCGTACTGAGCATCAACAGCCCTCCTCTTGTTTCCTCTGAGCCTCTTACCACAGCTGATATTGGAATGGCCGTGAGCAGCAGCTAGCGTTCTCAGCAGCACCGGCTGAGCTCCGAGTCGCACCAGTGCAAAAGCCGTTGCAGCGATTGCCGCTTGCTTTATGGCCGCATCCCTTCTTCCCTTGTTGCGCCCCCCTTGCGCATACAGGCAGACACTACCTCTGCTGCACTTATGCTCGCAGCGGTCAGCCTGGCCGCGGTCGACGGCCCTGGCCAACTGAATGGTGTAAACAGCCAGCGCCAGTTGCTCACACGTGCGGACCGGAAAGATAGGATTTGCCTCAAATGCACAGGTGAAGGACTTCACGAGTAACGAGCTCGCCACTCGACGTTGCCACCGTACCGTGCGGTACAATGCAAGCGCGAGAGCCAGCCGAGCCGAGCGCAGCCGAGCTCACCGCTCAGCCGCCCCCGCTCTTTTACTGTAGAACCAGCATGGAACAAGCCGCCTCTGCTCCCATGCCGAAAGCCCCAAAAGCGCCGCTCCCCGAGCCGGGAGCTGCAAGGAGCCGCACCCCTCCTCACCCCTCCTCGCCACTCGGGCGCAACGTCGCAGCGACGCGCTGCCCTCCCGCCCTCCCGCCCCTCCCTCCGGCGGACCTGGCCGACGCAAGCGGGCAGCCGCGGCGCAAGCGATTGTGGGGCCGTGTGGGACAGCCCCAAGTGGGCCCGTGCCTCCTACGCAGCCCCACGGCCCGCACGCGATGCGCCGGAGCGGCCGTAACGGCCGCAGCTGCCTGGCGACGCGCGTCCACCCGGCCCCACACGCCCACCCGGCATGGCGCATGGCGTTGTTGCAGCAACAGCAGCGGCAACAGCAGCAACAGCGATAGCAGGAACACGGACACAGGGAGGGCCAGCAGCGGCCCCGACATGCCTCGCACACCGGCTGGGCCGCCGCGAGGGCCCTTACGCCGCCTGCCTGCGGCTCATCGCCCCCCTGCGACCCAGCCACTGCCGCCCACCCACCCAGCCGCCGCCGTGTGCCATCAGCTTCCTGCCGCACGCGCCGCCGCCGGGGAACCTGCTGGCTGCCGTACCACCGCCGTACAGCGCCGCGCCGCCTCAGGCCTCACCGCCTGCCGTACTCCTCGCACAGCCGCGCCAGATCGCCGACGCACATGGAGGGCATGACGTCGTACAGCGAGGCCTGCGGGTGCGGCGGGCACGCGGTGTGGCGGCGGCGCTGGGTTGTTTTCACAATGTGAAGGAACGGGGACTGAAACTCGCCGACATTCCAGATTGAGGAAACCGTTGTGGCAACACGGAAGCTTGCAATGGGTTGCAGAGGAAACCGCACAAGCCGCTGGGCAGTCTTCGGTGCTCGGTCCCGCGGCGGCGGCGGCTTCGGGCGAAGGGCGGCCTCGCAGGCAGAGCGCAGCGCCACGGCATCACGCCAAGGCCACGATGGACCTCACCATAAAATCCATTACTCTATGTGAATGACCGTGCTCATACATACATTCTATGTATATTTTGATCGCAAGTACAAAGCGCCGCGCCGCAGCGCCGCGCCAAGTCGCCTGCACCTCTGCACCGCCGCCAAGGCCGCCGGGCAGCCCTGCCGTGCGCCGACGCCCTGGCGCCGTACCGCCGCATTGCCGTACGGCAGACCCGCTGCCGTACTGCATCGTACACCGTACCTTTAGCTTTCCGGCGCCGAGCTTGACGGGTATCTTGCGCAGCACGGCCTCCACGTCGGCCTCGCGCAGGCCACGGGGCAACTGCCGGGCACCGGCGGCAAGGGCAGCGAGGGGACGTAGCGAGGGATGAGCAGGCGGCTCTTAGGGGTGGCTTGTGCGGCCGTGCGGGTTGCAGCGTGCTGCACTACGGGGTCACTTTGGGCTTAGAAGGCGGATGGCAAGGCGCACGGACGCGCCGCATGCGGCGCCGTCGTAGCAAGGCGAACGCGCCGGCTGCCAAGCATGGGGATGCGTGGGGGCCGGCGGCGCGGGTTTGGTGCCGGGTCGCAACGGCAGCGTAGCGCGGCTTGGGGGTCTTCGGGGGCAGCAGCCCGGCAACGAATGAGCCGCAGCCAGGCGTGATGGCGGCGAGCGACACTCCAGGCATCGTCGCCCCGGGGAGCATGGGTCATGGGGGCTGTGCACGCATCGATGTGAGGTGACGTGGTTGCCTAGTGGTGCAGGCATGCGGGTGCGACGGCTGCGAGCTTGTCAGCAGAACCGGGCCGACAGAACCCTAAAACCCAACCTAACACACGGCAATATTCGTTCGTCCTCCTTCAACACACATACATCGTCTCCACGAATTAAAACAGAAAACGACACACGTTTCCTTCGTTAGCAGCAGCAATGTACATCGTCTTGGCCACATATATGGAAATTAATATTGTTTTGTTTCCAACCCGCCCGCATCGCCGGTATCGCGTGGTTCCTCCCCGCGTCACACGTATCATCCCCATGCCACATGATTCGTCGCCATAAACCGTGGACACAAATCGACGTCGAAAATGCTCGATCTCTAAACACCCTGTTGGCCAGCCCAGCCCGCACTAAGCGCAACGCCAGGGGCGGAAGGAACGACCTAAGCGCAGATTCTGGTCTCGATCTAGAGTCGCAAACTTCATCCAAAACCTCCAGACCAACCTCCTAAGGAACACGGCCACAGTCGCGCTGCCAGCGCCGAGCGTCATGCAAACCGACTGCACTCTACTTCTGGCACCATAAGCGACGGCGCGGCCCCTTGGCTGCCAGCCCAGGTTTGCTCGCGACAGCCGCTACAGTCAGGGCTCGTATCTTAGTCACCCAGGTCACCAAAGTCACCCGACGTGTTGGCCATTTGGGGCTGAAGTCACCCGGGCTGGGTGACCTCAGGCGGCCGCAGGATAGCGAACTCATCCCGATTTCTAATTTATGTTAGGCGCTAACGTCTTCCGCGCCACCTCGGGTGACATCCTGGCCGCAAGGCGATGGGAAGCCACCCACCCCGGGCGCCCTGGCTACAGTCTAACGCAGACGACTGCACACGCGATGGATGGCTGTTAACCCCGCACGCAACCCCACTCCCAAAACCGGCTGCGAAACGGCACCAAAACCGTTCAAGCCCACGCCGGCCGGGCACCCACCTGCGGCCCCAGCTGCGACGCGAGCGCCTGGCTCATCTTGAACGAGCTGTTGCCCTGCACGCCCGCGCCCATGTCCTGCGGGCGCAGCGATGGCGGGAGGGCGCAGAGGGAGGGCAGCGTGGGGGAAGGGCCGGCTGCAGGCACCGGCACGCGCCCGCTCGCGATTCCCATGGCTTGGGAACGCAAGCCGCGGGGGCGGCAAGGGTAGGCGATAGGCGGGCCGGTGCCGTAAGGGCCGCCGGAGCCACGGCCGCTTGTGCGGCGCTGGCGCTGTGTCTTCGCGCGACCGCAGGCTGACCGGAAGCACCCAGGCCCTGCCGGCGCCGTACACTCCTAGCCCTGCCTTGTGCACCGTAAGCCAGGGGGTATCATGCACGTGCCGCAGCCCCACAACGGCCCGTGGCGTCCGGAGCAGCCGGCAGCCGTCCGACTGCACGTGCTGGGCGCACGGCCACAACACAACACCCGCGACCGCACCCGGAGGTACAGGTGCCAGCCCGCCATGTCGACGTAGATGTCACGGCCTGCGGTGCGGCCGCGATACGGAGGGTACGGCAGGTGACGGCCAGCCGGGCCGTGACGGGCAGGGGCCCTCGCATGCGTGGGGATTGCGCGCGCGGTTGGGAGACGGCTGCCGCCCGGGTGATGTGGCCGCGGGCCGACCAGCGGCATGGGCGCTGGGCGGGCGCCTTCCGGCGGCGGCATCGTGGGTCGGGGGCGTGGGGCTGCGGGCTGCTGCGAGCCCCGCCCGTGAGCTGCGCGTTGGTGGCTCGCACGGTGCTGCACCCCACCAGTGCTGCACGCGGTAGCTCACCGATGGCGAACGCGAACTCTTCGTAGGGCGTCTTGGATCCGCCGCTGCCCGCCACCAGCTTGGTCAGGTCCAGCCAGCCGTCCAGCGCTGCGAGGGCGGACCAAGGGCAGCGCAGTGCTCCAGCGGCGCATGCTGCCAGCGGCTGTGGCGTGTGCGCAGCTACGCGGTGAGCTTCAGCGCCGTGCATGGTTGGGTATGGCAGGTTGGCAGCTCCGTGCGTGGCTGCAACGGGCGTCGTGGGCTCCTGCGGTGGCGCACCGGAGTGAACACCGCAACCACGGGAGGGCCAGGGAAGGGCCTGGGCCGGGAGTCCGTGTGCTTGGTGCCGGAGGAACGTAGCGGCATTGTGACTGTAGCAGCTAGCAGGGGTGAACTCATCCCTGGCAGCCTGCACACAGCTGCGCTGCGCATTAGCTGTGCTGAGGCCCGCCCTTTGCGCGAGGCCCCGGTCGTGCTGTCGCCGCTTTTTTTCAATGCCAGGCCCCGTCTACTGCTCCTCGAGCATAATGCCAATGATGAGGGGTTGTGTCCGCCCTCTGGATAGTGAGGGCCAGTCCCGGATACCCCGAACGACAAGGGCCGATTAGCGTGAGCATGCGGGAGCTGGTGGGGCCGCAGGGCCGGCCGGGGCATCTGTGTGCAAGTCCTTTGTGAGTGAAGGGGTACGTATGTTGACCAGAAAGTGCCACGTGTCACATCCTCACGTGAATGCAAAGGTGCCAGGCCTGCCGGACAAGTGCCTCAGCCGTCGCGTGCAGCGGCGTCCAAGACCCTCGTCCAGCCCGCACCACCCCTGCAGCTTGGCGTTGCCGACCCGTCCCAGCCTCGGCCCTCACCGTCGCTTCCGAGAGATCGCGCAACGATTGTCGAGCAGCGCTCTGCGCCGGGTGCGGCGAGTTGAGCGCCGCGACGCGCATGCCTTCCAAGATTCGGCACGCCTGCGGGCGGAGCAGGAGTAACTTGGTGATCTCCCACATAGTTATACTTGTTGTTGCCGCAGTCGTTTGATCGAACCGCACCAGCAACTTGACGTGCGTCAAGCTTGCATCCTCGAGATGGCAGCGAGGGAGCGCGAAGTGCCAGCATTATTGATATGGCGTGATAATGGCAGCAAAAACTCCAGTGAAGCTGCGCGCGAGTAACGCCACGGCTCAGCAAAGAATCGAGAAAGCCCAAGCACAGTTCTTGGAAGCTGGCTGCTGAGTACTGTTCAGACGGTATAGTAGCAACATACAATGAGCTGGCCACTGCAAGCCATGTGAGCCTGCCTGTGACCCAAGGGCCGGTGCTGCATTTGCCTTGCGATGGCTGTGCAGGCCACCTGGCCACGCCCTGCCCAGCAGGCTCTACCGCGGCACCTCGCGCAGGCTGGCGCTGGCCCACAGACACACAGCTCTGCAATGTGCGGCACGCGTTGGGCACTACCTAGGCAGCAGGTCAGCACCTCGTGTTGGGGAGGCAGCTCGTGCCCAGGGGGGGGGCCATGCAAGTGCCCTCTCTAAAAAGGACGGAGTCAATAACCTATAAGCTATAACTCTCATGCTGCCTTTTCTCGCATCGCAGAGTGGCCATGTGAGCAGCGCTTGCCCCCAGCTGCTTGGCTCTGCCTGGCTCCGTCCTGCTCCGGCCTCTGTGGCGCAGAGCTCCAGGATTTCAGTTGTGTGGGCACCCTTTTCGCGTCTAACGGGTTCACCTTGGGTCCGATCCAGCATCCAGGGGCTGCCCACGAAACTGCTCCTCGTAGGCCCCCGGCTAGGCTTCACTGTTGCTAGGACAAGAAGGCCCAGAGCTGAGCAGCAGGCCGGAGCAAGCATGCCTTGCTTTCAATGATACGCCATGCCTGGCCAGGAGGCCTCCTGTGCCTGGCCGCATGGCGCGGGTGGCGGGTGGTATCTTGCCGTGCTTCTCTTGAGAGGCAGCCACTGCTACGAATGTGGGCTTGGGGGACTCGCCCGGGGCAGGCAGACCAGCAGGACTCGGTCCCGTGCGCAACGGGCGCTGGTGCCCACCGCCCTCTGCAGGGACGTGGTGCGGAGATCAGTGGTTAGCACCAGGGGGCGACAGGGCCTTGCGCCAACGCTTCACCGCGGCGAGCGCGCACAACGCCCGCCATTGCCCTGCGGGGCGCGGGCAGGCCTGGGCTATCAAGGCAACCGCCCACGGCCCTTGCGATGCCACCCTGATTCTGGGCGCCACGCCACGCCACGCCACGCGCGCCTGCCAACCCCCTACCGCCGCCCGGTTGCGTGCCTCCTGTCCGGTGCGGCGGCCGCCCGGTTGCGTGCCTCCTGTCCGGTGCGGCGGCGGTACCGCCCCGCCTTCCATGTCTCGCACCAGCGCGGCGGCCACCAACCAACCAACCCACACACCACGCTGCGGCCGAGAGCGCCTCGGCGCCAACACGGCTGCCGCGCCAGCACACGCTGCAACCAAACCCAGCCCGGCACATATCACGCACCAGCGTCAGCACCCCCCGCATGTGTCGTGGATCACGGTGCACCGGCGGAGCCGGCCATGCCCCGCTTCTTCGCCGACGGCCCACCGCGGGCCGCTAAGCTGCTGCTGCGTTGGGCCCCCCCCGCGCTCACGTGCGGCCGCCACCCGTGCAGAGGCGAGACATAAACCCCAGTGCGCACCTCGACTAGCTACAATTCTTCCCCGGCCCTGCCCCAATTGCCCTGCCCCGCGCCAGCGCCACCTCGCCGATGCCATGCCATGCAGAATGCGCCGTATGTCTTCCATAGTGCAACCAGCAGCAGCAGCAGTCAGAAGCAGGCCCCGGGCAGCAGACACACGCCGGGCCCCTGTCAGCATCCGTACCGGTCTCGGCCACAGGCCCGCCCACTTGGCGGCACCCGACACCAGGATCGCTGCAGTCGCCAGTCGCACAGCCGCAGCCAGGGGCAGGAGGGGGCCGCACTCCGCACCACGCGCCCGTGTCCGGCAGGGAGCAGCACACGCTCTAAATCTACAACACCCGGACAGCAGCACACACCACACGAGTAGCACCTGCGCCCGCAACCGCGGTGGCCGCTGCCAACATGGCCCCGGCCAGGGGACGGCGCTGGCTGTTGCCTGGAGGCACCGACCTCCCACACGCCTGTCGGGTCAGGGTCGGGGCGACGAGCCCACCTCGCCGCCCTGTCTCCCAAGCGGCGCCAACGCTGCTGGGTCCCGCTCGGTCCGGTCCGGCCGCGTCCGTTTGGCAAATGTCCGGCGCCGGACCGGCGCTACCGGGGAGTAGTGCTAGCCAGAGCTCGGGACGGCGAGCGCCGCTCGCAGCCCTAAACAGCTATCGGTCCGCCCACTCCCCCAAGTCACGTCAGCAAGTGTCCGCCCGGCGGCGTACAGCCTGAAACTGGGCCGCCGCCAGGGCTCTGCACGTCCAGATTACCACTGCCGGCGCGGCGCAAACACGTCGCATCACACCGCGGCGGCGGCGGACCGTGCCGTGCGTTCCGGTCCGGCGCCGTACTGCCGTACTAGCTGGCCCCCGGCCCAAGCTGCAAGTCCGGGGGCGGCGCAACCTGGTGCTGCGCCGCAATGAGCTCCGCGACTGGGCGGCAAGGGACGGGGCGGGGGAATGTAGGCAGGCGGAGGGCGGGCGGGGAGCGTGGCGGGCACGAGGCAGCGGCAGAGGAGGCCGAGAGGGGAGCTAGCGAGCGGCGCTGGGCCATGCGGAGCGCCCCAAGCCCTGTGCGGCCGATGTGGCGTACACCGCATGCACCTTCGATTGACCGCAAGCTGCAGCAGCAGGCGTGGCAGCCACCCAGAGACCTACCCGACAGCGGCGGCGTGGTGCTCTTGAGCCAGGGCATGGCGTTGGGGTCCCCCGGCAGCCCCGGGGGAGGGTGCAGCGGCGCCAGCAGGCCCTGGCGCGCAGCGGAGGGCGGTGCAGGGGGCGTGCGCCAGGGCGAGCGTGCGGTGGTGGGAGGAGAAGGGACCGCGAGGAGGGCGCGGAGGGGCAGGCAAGCGGGCGGCCGCTGGCATGCGGCGCTGCCCTCGGTACAAAGTTGCTGTCAGTCATGGAGGCCCCCGCCCCCGTGCGGGACCCAGCTTGCGTGCAACGCTGCATGGCAGAGCGGCGCGTGTAGCGCCAGTGGGCTGAAGCAGCTGCCGACGGCAGCACACGCAACGGCGTGGCGCGTGCTCGCCGCGCCCTGTCGCTTGCGCATCGGAGGAGCCGCATGGCCCTTACTGCGCACACACGCATTGCGGCCTCTCGTGAGCGCCAGCCTGCCTGCCGCACCTGCAGCAGCGCCTCGGGCCCGGGCGTGGAGCTGCGGAAGAGCCCGCCCCACGGGTCGGGGCTGTTGCTGCGGAGGGGGGAGCGGCAAAGGAGAGGGCCAAATCCCAGGGGAGGGCAAAGGGTCGGGAGGGCAAAGGGTCGGGAGACGGCGAAGCGGAGGGGGCAGCGTGACTAGCGACGCGCAGAGGGGCAGCCGCCCTGCAGGGCGCCAGTCGCAGTGTCGCACACAGCCCTTCACAGCGCCATCTGCCGCCGCACCTCCTCAGCTGGTCCAGCATGCTGAGCCCCATGTTGAGGCCCCCCATGTTGAGACCCAGCAGCGCGGCCATGGAGGCCCCCGCACCCGCCGCGGCTGCGGCTGTGGCAGCGCCGTCAGGCTGGGGTTGCGGGGCGCCGCCGTGCAGCGGTGGCGGTGGGCCGAAGCCGGCGGCGTTAAAGGCGGCGACGGCCGAGAGCGCCGCGGATGCCGCCGCCGCCGCGGCCGCGGCATTGGCCGACGGCGGCTGCGGCAGCGTCGACGGCAGCCCCGGCGCGACGCTGGCGCTGGGAACGCTACCGGCGGACGGCAGCGGCGGTGTAGCAGAGCCCTGGTGTCTCCCCGCCGCCGCCGCCGCAGCAGCAGCAGCAGCAGCAGCAGCAGCAGCGGCCGCGCCCTCGCCGGCGTTTCCTCCGGGCACAGCGGCAGGAGCGGGGCCCGTCCCCCCGCCGCCGCCGTCCGCGGCCGCTGTCGCCCCTGGCTCTGGCGGCTGCGAGGCGCTGGGCGTTGACGACAGCGGCGGCGGTTGCGGCGGAGGCATCGACGGCGGTGGTGGCATGGGCGGCAGCGTCAACGACGTCAACGGCTCTACCTTGATCTCAATCTGATCAGACGGCGTCACCGCCGGCGCGCTGGCCGCCGCCCCGGCGGCGCCGTCGGCCCCTGCTGGCGGCGGCTGGCCCGGTGGCGGCGCCGCTGGCGCTGTTGCCGCCGCCGGCTGCTGGCCGTTTGGGAATAGCAGGGCTCGCAACACGGGGTGAAGCGTTACGGGTTCCCCAGGAGCACCGGCGTTGGGGTTTGGAAGCAGCGGCGGCGGCGGCAGCGGTGGTGCACCTGGCGGCCAGCCCGGCGGCAGCAGCCCACTGCCGACTGGCGGCGGGGCGAACGATGGCGGCGCCGGAACGGCCGTCAGCGGCGTCGGCCGGGCCAGCGGCGTCGGCAGCAGCACAGAGTTCGGCGGCACGCCCCCGCCTGCGGCCGCGCTCCCAGGCTGCTGCTGGTGCTGCTGCTGGAGGAAGTGCTGCATCGCCGCCGCCTGCTGCTGCTGTTGCGCAAGCAGCGCCGGCAGGTACGCCGCCCCCGGCGACGCCGATCGGGCCGCCGCCAGCGCCGCCAGGTGCGGCGGCGGCGACGGCCCGCTGCCGCTGAGCGGCAGGATGTCGGGCGTGGCCCGCAGAAGCGAGTCGATAAAGACGGACGGCGTCGCCGCCCGGCTGAGGCTCGCCGGCATGAGGAACCACGGGTCGGTCCCCGCGCCGCCGCCGCTGGCGACTCCGAGGCGGCCCACGCCGAGTGCCGACAGCGGCCGGTTCATACCAATGACTCCGTTCAGGTCGTCTTCGTCCGACTCGCCGAAGATGCGATTTGCGACCTCGCGAGCCATGGACGACGGTGGCCGCGGCGGCAGCCCAGCGGCGGCGGTGGCGGCATCACTGGAGTCGGCGCCCGTGGAGGGAATGGTTCTGCGGCCCGACGCCGCGCACAGGTTGGCGGCGACAACCTGCAGCGGGCCCGCCGCCTCCAGCACCGACGTCAGCGGCAGGCCGACGCGCGGAATGCCGCCGCCTGCGGCACCGGCGGCGCCGCCGGCCGCGGCCGCCAGCTTGGGGATCGGCTTGAAGATCTTGTTGCCGCCGCCACCGAGGCCGCTGCCGCTGCCGCCAGCGCCGGGCAGTGACCCGCCGGCAGTGGACTGGAACAGGGGCAGGCCGCCCTCCACCAGCGGTGGCGGGGAGGTGGCGCCTGAGGGGACGGGCAGGGGCCGGTGGTCCATGGGTCATTCATTGGCTTCCAGTCAGCTGGCAACGACGGGTAGCTTGGGGCCAAGGGAACACCCGGCGGGGATAAGGCGGGTAGCATGGTCTGGATACCGTACTGGTAGCCGGCCCATTCAGGCCGGCCCCTGCACACATGCGGCCGCTGGCCTCCGCGCTGGCGTGCGAGCAAGGGCGGGCCGTGCCGTGATCCCTGGGTCACAGGCTTCAGTGCCCTCGCGAGTGCTGACAACCTGTGACCCAGCGCAGGCCGCCGCCAGGGGCCCGGCGCGCCGGCACAACGGGCCCCGGGGAATCCCGTCCGGGAGGCAGCCGGCGGGAGCCCACGCAGCGGCACAGGTCCCAAGAGGGCAAGGCCCCTCGACCCCGCGACCCCCGCGGGCTCCGCCCGTGCCACACTTTGCACCGCCCCAAGGCAGCCCCGGGCTCGCCCCCAACCGCATCAGCCGCCGGGCCCCTGCGGCAGCGCCGCGCCCGGGGCCACAGGGCCACAGGGCCACAGGCGCCCGGCGGCAGCAACCGGCAGCTCGGCAGCAGCTGCACCAAGCACAACGCCACCGCCAGGGCCCTGCGAGCCCTCCCGACCTACCGTCCAGCCGCCCTCGGCTGCCGCTGCTGTTGGCCGGCGCCGCCGCGCCGGGGCCTTGGCCGAGCCGCCGACCCGAGATGTCGAGCGGTTGCCCCGACCCCGGCGCCGCGGCCAGCGGCCCTGAACCGGGCCGCAACAACCGGCCGTCGAGCTGCGACATCGTCGCCGCCAGGCCGCCGCCGCTGCTGCTCGTCGGCAGGCCGGCAGAAGCGGGCCGTGCCGGGAAGCCAGGACCGCTCGCGCGAAGGCCCGTGGGCGTGGAAGAGCGAGGCATGGTGGCGGCGGCGGCGCCGGGCCGCCGGCCGCCGCCGCCGTTGCTCCCTATGCGCCCGTTCGCCAGGCCCAGCAGCAAGTTGGAGATCTCCGATGCCTTCTGCTGGCTGTCCTCGCTGCCGCTGCCGTCGCCGCCGTCGCCGCCACCGCGACCGCCGCGGGCGGTCCCGTTGCGGCCGCCGCGGCGGCGCCGCGCCCTCGGCCCAGCGGGCCCGGAGCAGGTCTGACAGGAGTGGCAGATGTAGGTTTCGAAGTCGTACGCAAAGGCCTCGGGCTGCGCCAACATCTGCTTTTTGAGGCAGCTGGTGTGCGACCAGGCAGTGCACGACTCGCATTCGATCATCTCCGCGCCGTCGTCCTCCGTCGCGCCTGCGGGGCAGCGCGTGAGCGCGAATGGCGACGCATCCCAGGTCCGGTTGGCGCCGGTAGCCGCCGTAGGTGTCCCCTCCCTCGCACCCATACGGATGTGGAGCGAGCACAACCCATGCCGGCTCAAGCCAGCGGCCCAACCCACCCTTCGCGCGCAACACATCCCAGCTGCGCCGCCGCGCCCTTCCCTCGTTCCTGGCCGGGTGGCCGCACCGTTGCCCCTACGGCCCACGGCCCGGCCCCCATGCCGCCGCCATGCCCTGCGCGACCCACCGCAGGGGCACCGCACGATGTACTCCCCGCCGCCGCGCGCGCCGCCGCCGCCGCCCTCCTCCTCGTCATCCTCCTCCGACACAGCCAAGTCCTCCTCCTCGTCCTCCTCGTCGCTCGCGCTGAGGGAGCCGCGCGCCGCGCGCCGGGCCGCGCGCCGTCGCGGCCGCGGCGGGCCTCCGCCACCGTCGGAGCCGCCGCCGCTGTCCGAGCCGTCGTCGGAGCCGCCGCCGCGCGCGCCGCCCTCCTCGAAGCCGTAGCGCCGCCGGTCATAGATGCCTGAGATCGGACGCATGGGCAGGGCCGCACACGAAGCGGCTGGTGAGCAGCCGAAGGTAGGCTAGCGCCGGAGGCGCACCCAAGGGGACGGGACGGACCAGGGCTACCATAGGCGACCCGGCATAGCCACGCCGCCATTGCCGCCGACGCGAGCCCACGTCACTTCGCGGCTGCCAAGCCGCCCGCCGCCGAGCGGCGCCCTGCCGACCAAGCCGCCACGGAAGCCAGCCCCTCCGCCCTCCCAGCCCATCCTGGCCGTCGCCACCGCGCCTCCAGGAGCCGCGCTCCGGCCTCCACCCGCCACAACGCGTCAGTCCACCGGGCTGCGTTGCCAGACCGCACACCGCCGGCCCCCGGCCATGCTGCGGCCACGAACCCTGGCCCTCGTCTCCTCCTAATCCTCCCCAGCCCCCTCTCCCTCACCGTAGCGCCGGTCCTCCACCACCTTGCGGCTGCGGCTCGAGTGGGCGCGCGACGAGCTGCCACCCCCTCCTCCGCCCGGGCGCGAGTGCAGGTTGTTGCGAGCCATCACCCGCCGGCCCGCCTCGTCCTCGCCTAGCTCGCCGCTGCCGTCGCCGCCGCTCGTCCCGGCGTCGCCGCCGCTGCCATAGCAGACGAGGGCGCCGTTGGCGGCGCCGTCGAGCGGCGGCGCTGGCAGCGCGAGAGCGAGCTCGGACCCGGGCGCGGGCCCGGCCGCGGCTCCGTCGGCCGACACCGCCGCCGCTGCTGCGGCGGCTGCGGGCCCTTCCAACAGCAGCGGCAGGTCCGACATCGACTTGCGTTTGAAGCCGCGGGATGCGGTGAGCTGCGGCTGAGCGCAGGACAGAGGCGGCAGCGAGGCGAGGCATGTGGGTCGGGCCCCGTGGATGGCTGGAGGCTTGCGCGTCAAGGGCACACGCGGCTGCGGCCACCAACAGCAGCAGCGGAGCGGTGCGCCGCCGGGCACGCCTGGCGTGAATGGGCCATGCTGGGGCCCGTGCTTGCGGTCACATGCGGAGCGTAGAAGCACACAATCGCAGACAGGAGCCAGGCCCACGGCATGCTACGGCCAGCCAGTCTATAGGTGCATCCTTAGCAGGGGCCTGCTCGGGATGTGCCAAGGGCAGCCGCCATCAACATGCGCGCGCTTTGCAACCGGGACCGAGGCCCCGGCCCTTTTCTGCGTTCCGGTGCCTGCTGCGGCCCCTCCATGCTTGCTTGCTTGCTGCGGCCCCCGTCCATGCTTGCTTGCTTGCTTGCTGCGGCGGCTGGGGGCCCGGCTGCACCAAGCCCACACCTGGGGCTGGGCCAGGGGCGCGGGCAGGAAGTGGTAGGGAGGCCGTGCGCCCAGCTCCGGGGCCGGCAGCGCCAGCGTGGCCTGAATTGGCCGGGCCAGGGGCAGCGGTGCGGTGCGGTGCGAGTGGGGCCGAGCTCCGCAGCGCGGGCCGTGCGCCCCAACGGAGAGGCAGGGGCGTGTGCTTTGTTGTGCAGGGCGCGGGCCGCGCTCTGCGTTACGCCGCGTGCCTGAACCTCCACGACAGACGCCATGCCACTGGTGGTTCCCGGAAAGCGACGGCGAGCTGCGTCGGCAGGCAGCCGAGTGGCAGCCGCGGCCCCAGACCGGGCTGAGTGCGGGGTGGGGTGCTGGCGGGGCATCGGGCTGCACAGCGCCGCGGGAGGCGACGAAGGCCTGGTCCGACAAGGTCCTGGCTGCCGCACCTGCAGCTCGCCCTCCCCCGCGCCCTCATCTTCCGTCACGCCACCGCCGTCGGAGATGGGGGAGTTGCCGCCAGAGAGGCCTTGCGACCTGGAGCAGGGCCGGCGGCGAGGTTGCGCAGCTTGTCAGCTGTTGTGGCCAAAGCGGGGTAGCGCTTACGGCGTGGGCACCGCTGCCGACCTAAAGCCCCAAAAGCCATTATGAAGTGCCAGCTAGCACTGGATTGATCGGAGCCGGCTGCCCAGCGCACCTCTCGCGCTTATATTTCTTCGACCAGGGCCCCTGGGTCTTTGGCTTGTAGGTGCGCTGCTCCTCGGGATCGATGTGCCTGTCCATTGATGGTAAGATGTTTGCTTGTCAGGGCATGCACCGTGCTGCTAGCGTTGCAAGTCGCGGAAGCGGGTCGCAGGCATCACGTGCACCGCGCGACCGACCTGAACTTGACCAAATTGCGCCATTTGTCCTTCAGCTGGACGCCAGTACGGTCGCTGCAGCGAGCGCAGCCAAGGGTGGGCGGCTTCGTGCTCAGGTCAACGATAGCGGCGCCATCAACGCGACGAAGCGCGCGTCCCCGCGCTTTGCTGCAATAAGCTGGATCATGCCCCCTTGCCCGATCATCATTGGGAGGAAGTCGACCATATGCCCAGCCCCCGGCCTGGCTTGCGGAAGCCGCCAAACCCTAGGTTGAGCCAAGAATCGCAAACTTCTCCGCGTTGGCTTCCCAGCACCGCTTTTGACTCACCTGAGGATGGCAAACGCCGGGTCTTTTCGTATGTGCTCCCAGGCGCCCAGGCCGTGCTTCTTCACTCCCTGCTTGAGGGCCTCCTCGCTCGCCGGGTCCCACACGCGATAGCCGCGGCGAGATGCATTGTCCTGCTGCTTGACCATCCCTTAGCCTGAAGCTAATTGAAGGGCCATCCTCAACGAAGTGGGCTATCCCGCCCCGACCATCGTGTTGAGCGCTTAACAATGCGCACGTTTGATGCGTGTCGGTCGGTAGGAGACAGGCGTTTGCTGCAGCAGTAACAATTTGGTAGTTATGCTCGTGTGTTCTACTAGGTCGATGGCAGGTATGGCCGTACTTGGTGCATACCCAGCCCCGTCCCCCGCTGCACGAGTTGCCCGCTGCGACACGGCAGCGTCGCCTTGCACGCTTCACAGTCAGAAACCTTCCTGCACGGTCAAGGTGCCATTCTGTACTCCGACCATGCCGACTGACAGTCCATCACACCACCGTCCGGCACAGCAACATCAACGCCGCCTCGCACACAGAAGCTCCCACACATGATCGTGTTCGGTGATACCCAGATACGACACCCACTCGAAGGCCCAAGGTCTTGCTCCACACGTCCGAACAGTACACACACTCTCTTTCAGCTTTATGAACTTGCACACACGCGCTTCACCACCACCTCGAAATGCCGCTTGCGTATTACCTGCCTGATGATTGAACACCCATCGGGCCATTCCCCAGCGCATGTGCGCATGCCACGCCGCCAACTACAGCAGCGACTAACTGCCCCAGCCCGCGCCAGCACGTCTGGCCACAGCAAGCTCTTCAGCAGTGTTTCATAAGGTATAAACGATGACCTATGCCCTAAAAGCACCCGAAAGGGAAGTCCATTAGCACCATGCAGGATAACGCTAAAGGACTCACTCACAGGGGAGGCTGCTCCAGGGGTCACCCCAGGGCTAGCCTTCGCGGGCCACGCCCAGCCACACTCCAGCGCTCGAGCGGCCCTGCTTGCTGCAGTCACACTCGAACCCGGCATGCCCCACGCTACCGACCCTAGATTAGCGGAGAGCCCACGCAGCGCCGCACGCGCTTCGCCGATGCCCCCTTGCCGGCCCAACCGCGTTCGTGGTCTCTGCCGGGCAAGCAAGCAAACACCTGCTGCCCATGACCTTCGTCCGGTCGTGTCTGGCATGTCCGGCTGGATGAGCTACAGAGCACAGTTACTTCGGCCGTGCCGCACACTGGCGCGCCGAACCGTGCGTTCCTGTCCTTCGCCGCCACAGCTGCAGCTGCGCACCTGGTTGGGCGCGGCCCACACGCACACTCCAACCGGCGCTATGCGACATGAAGAGCGGGGGTGTGATGTTCCACACACAGACACACATAAGATAAGTAATCCCGAAGTGCAAAGTATTCGGTGCGCAGGGCGACCCATCCCCGTCGCCCATCGTGCTGGAGCGACAGCCGTGACATAGCCATGCCCAAGCACGGCGCTTGCACGCCGCCAGACAGCCACGCCAGCTCCCACGAGCAGCTCAACAGGGGCGACTGCCATGTACGGCACCGTACGGCAGAGGCTCAGCAGACGCGCCGCCGCTTGGCAGCAGCGTGCGCCGCAGCCAGCTCCCCCAGCAGCTCCACCATGAGCCGCGGCGCCTCAGCGCTGAGGCGCTCCAGGGACCCGGGCGCCGCCTCCGCCAGGACCTCCTCCTGGTGCTCCAGGTACCAGGCCTTGAGCCCGGACAGTAGCGCCGCAAAGGACGGCCCGCGGGCCTCGGCCCACAGCAGGCAGCCCACCACCGAGCCCGCGTCCACGGCCGCGAGCAGCCGCGCGGACGCCAGCGCGAGCAGCTCCGGCAGCAGCAGCCGGTCCGCCAGAGCCGCCAGCGACTGCGCCAGCGGCAGCGGCACCGCCGACAGGTCCACGGCGCCGGTGTACAGGAAGCGCAACGCCAGCGCGAATGCGTCCGGGTCCGCGTCCGGCAGGGCCAGCAGCGCCGTGCGGCCATCCTCTCCCGCTGGCCTTCCCAAGACGAGCACCAGGCGCCGCAGGTGGGCGCTGCGCGCCGCGAGGATCGCGCGATGCGCTGCGAACTCGCGGCCACAGACATCCACCACAATGTCCGACAGGCCGTCGCCTGCGGCCGAGAACCCCAGCAGGTCGGACAGGTCCCACGATAGGGTCTGAAGGCAGGTCGCACCAAGCGCTGGCGCCGGCTGCGGCTGAGCGGCCGCGGCCAGCAGTTGCTGCCGCTGCTGCTGCGGCGGCGGCGGCGGCGGTTGGTGCGGCGGCGGCGGCGGAGGCTGGTGCGGCGGCAGCACCGTCTGCGGCGGTGGCGGCCGTGGCGGCGACGGGTGCGCGGGCTGCGGATGCGGTGGTGGGGGCCCGCTCGCTGTGTTCAGCGGCCACGGCGGCGGGAGTAGCTGTGACGGCAGCGGCGGCGGCACACGCACTGCTCGCGGCGGCGGCGGCGGCGGCGACCCAAGCTGCCGTAGCCCCAACAGCAGGTGCGCCGCGGCGCTGGCATCGCCGCTGAAGCCGTCGTCTGGAGCGTCGTCGCCGTCGCCACCGTCGCCGCCACCGTCGCCACTGCCACTGCCGCGGCCGTCGCCGTCGCCGTCGCCGTCGGCGGTCCCGCCAGCTGCATCGGGGCCGGTGTCGGCGTCGCTGTCGGTCTGCGCGCCGCCATCGCGCCGCCAGTCATAGATGCCTGCTCGGCAGTCGAGGTACGGCAGTCGTACGTCAGTACGGCATGTCGTGCACTCGTCGCCGGCGTTGAGTGCCTCCGGCCTCCCCGGACGGCCCTCATGCCCCGGACGACCCTCCGACCCCGATTGCAGCGCGCCTGGCGTCGAGCTCTGCGTTTTGGTGTTGACGCCTCTGGCTGTTGGCCACGTGCAATCATACCATCTACACGGCCCTCAATGACCCTGCCGCCCGAGCCGCCAGGAAGCCACAATTAGAAGTTCCCCTCCGCAACCAACCCCAACCGCTTCCACGCCTCCGCACGCACCGTAGCGTCGGTCCTCGGTCGCCCGCCGCCTGCTGCCCGCCACGCCACGCCGCGGGGGCGCGCTGCGGCAGCCGCCGTCCCCTGGCGGCCGCAGCTGCCGAGCAGGCGGCGACCGCTGGCGGCCGCCATCGCCGCCGCCACCCCTACCATCGCCGTCTTGGACGCCACCCGCCTCCCCTACCATCGCTGCCGCCACGCCCTCGGCCTCCGGCCCAGGCCCGCCACCGGCGGAGCCGGGGCCGAAGGCGCCGGCCGGGGTGACGGCGGTGCTGCCAAGCCGCAGCAGACCCGACTGCAGCAGCATACCGCCTACAGCGTTCGTGCCATCAGCGGGCCTGCTAGCTGCGGCAAACCGATCGGCGCCAGCTTCGGCGCTGCGCGCACAGGCCGACGGTGGCGGCGGCAGCGCCGAAGCCGCCACCGGCACCACTACCGGCGGCGGCAGCAGCCGCAGCACCTCCACCGGCCACTGCAGGCCCGCTGCCGCCAGCAGCTGCGCCGGCGCTGCCCACGCGCCCCAGGCCAGGCCGCCGCTGGCTGCGCAGAGCCCTCCGCCCCCGCCAGCGGCCGCCGCGGCGGGGAGGGCGCACGCTGGGGCGCCGGCGGCGCCGGCTTCCGTGGCTCCAGCGCCGGCACGGGTGCCGCCGTCCGGCGGCGCCGCCAACGACAGCGCCAGCGACAGCACCTGACGCCCCATGCTGCTGGTGCAGCTGTGGGCGTTGGCCGCGGCCGCCACCGCACCAGCTGCTGAGCTGCCGACTGCATTGAGCGCGTGTTGCGACGGCACCGCCGCGCCTCGCGCCGCCAGATCCTGCGGCGGCCGCACGGCAAGGCGCGGCGGCTTGCAGCAGGCGCCATACGTGTTCAGCTAGCAGGCACAGGCGCATGGCTGCATGTGGTGCATGTTTGGCGGCTTGGCATGCGACGGCGGCGCACCACACTGCAAGCAGCCGGGAAACCACGACGCAAGCAGCTCCCGTCGCCGCGTCAACCGCACCGCGCGCAGCCCACGCCCCACGGCCCACGGCACGCCGCATCACCCACGCGCAGACACACACCTGCTCTGCCGGCTGCTCCTGCTTGATCCCCGCCGCCGCCGCCGCCGCCGCCGCCGCCGCCGCTACCGCGGTGGCCGAGGGCCCATCGGGCCGCTGCCGCTGCTCCGAGGGGGCGTCCAGGCTGCTGGGCGTTCGCAGGCGCCTTCGCTGCCCCCTGCCGCCAGCGCCGCCGGCGCCTCCGGTCCCATGGATGCCGCCGCCGCAAGCGTCCAGCTCAGAGGCGGGCAGCGGACCCATGTCGGGGCCCTGGTCAGGAGCCGGCGGCATGGGAGAGGCGGCGGCGCCGGACGCGTCCCCGGGTGGCGACGACGGCGCCTGCGGGCCGCAGCACAGCTAGCGGGCTGTGGGCTGCGCGCACCGGCCGCAGGCCGGCCGCAGCGACCACCACGCCCGGAGCGGCAGCCGGCGCCGGCTCACAAGCAGTAAACGACAACCGCAAAGATGAGGCTACACAGCAACGAGAAGCCCAAGCACGCCAGGCGCTGACCGCACCTGGGGCCCTCCACCCGCGACGTCGCCGAGCAGCGCCAGCGCGCCGCCGCCCGTCGCTTGGGTCCTGGGGGCTCACGGACGCGGGGCGGCATGTGAGCCGGCAGGGCCACGGTGCCGCTGCGGAAGTGCCGCTCCCCCTGGCCGCAAGTCCCAGCCCACGAACACGAGCCCGCGGCTTCCGGGGCGCTGCCGTACCATACCGCGCCTCAGCACGCGCCGCCTGTGCCCCCAGCCCGCCGCTGCGGGCTCACCCGTCGCGTGCGCGCTTCTGCGACCAGGGCCCCTGCAGACGTGGCGGCAGGCTCTGCACCTCCTCCGCACCCACGTGCCTGCGTGGCGGCAGGCGGCACGAGGTGGCGGCGGCAGCACGGCGGCAGGCGGCACGGAGCGGCAACGGCGGCGTGGTGGCGTGGCGGCAACGTGGCAGCGCGACACGGCAGCGTGGCGGCGGCACGGGGTTTGGGGGAGGCCGAGGCAGTATCGCTCGGTCCGAATCCCGGGCACCCCACACCGCAATTCCGAAGCTCGGAGCCGGACATCGCTCCTCGACCGGCCGCTCAGCCAACCACGCCGCGCCAAATCAAGGCCGCCCTGCCGTAACCAACCACGCGCCGCCCCCGACTTGGTCACTTGGGTTGCAAGTCGCGCACCCAAGGTCACGGAGCCGGAGAGCGCTCCTCCACCAGCCAAGCACCGCGTCACGCCCGATTCAACGCAACGCGCGCACCCGAACTTGACCAGGTTGCGCCATTTATCCTTGATCTGCACGCCGGTGCGAGAGCTGCAGGAGGGTGGGAGCAGCGCAACTTGTTTGGAGGCGGGTGTGGGACCCAACGCGACACCTGGCGACGTGCGTAGTGGACACGTGCAACGAATCCTCCCGCCGTCCGCAGGGCGTTACGCGGCCGTTGAACTGCGGTATTGTTGTGGATTCGTTCGTTAATTCGCGGCCTGACGCCTGCAAGGCGCTGAGGACGAGCCCGTTGCCTGTGCAGTCCGTGACCGCATGTCGGGCGGACCTAGTCCTCTAACCAGGGCATCAAGTGGAGCGCAACAAGTTTTCAGCGCGAGCCGCAGCTGAAGTTTCCTCGCGTGTTTGTTCCGGCAATGTCTTTGCCAACCGCACGACGACCAGCGAACAGCGACCCGGCGAGGCCCAGCACTGCGCGACGCTTACCTTAATATAGCGAAGTCCGCGTCTTGTCTGATCGCCTCCCAAGCGCCGAGTCCATGCCGACGCACGCCGGCTCGCAGCGCATCCTCGGCTTCCTGGTCCCACTTGAAGTAGCTGCGTGCTAGGCGGAACCTTGCGCGCGCTGGCAGCTGCTCGTCAGAGGCCATAAGGCTTCATCTACGTCGACGCGCTTGCGGCGGCGCACGCCAGCCAGGCGATGTGTGACGTGGAATAGCGGTATTCTTCCAACACTTCGGAGTCGGCCTCCGTCGGGCCAGGCGTCGTGTGCTGGCAGCGTGGACGACCAAACCCTAGCCGTTATTCCGAGAAACCCTAAGCCCTCACGCGAGATCATGCAACTCTTTGCATACTCTGCATCACCACAGGTCTCTATCGCTGCATGACGCACCAAGTCGCCCACTCGCGCCCTGTACACAACTCGACCCCATCCGTACCATCTCAAAAGTCCGCCCCAGGCCCCCACGCATGAGGCCACGTGTCCCACCTACGAATGCGACCTTAGCTCCTGTCCGCCAACTTGCAGCCCCAGCCCTCTTGTAATATTCTCTTCATTGGTCTAGAAGCCCCAGCCCAGCCGGCCTCCTGTTGAGACCTGAAATGTGCCGCCTGACATGAGTGAGCTGTGAGTCGCCGCAGCAGGCTGGCCCACCCTGGGCGGTCACCCTGAGCGGCGGCGACGCCGGGGACTGCCGTTGTTGTTGCGCGTGGGTGTCTTTGTAATCGAGTCAAGCCCAGAATACATGATCGACTGATCGCTTCGACCTGCTGGCGTCCTTCGTAGACCTGCCGCCGGCCACGGGCCGCCCGCAACGCAACCAGCCCTGGGAGGCGCCCTCCGGCCAATGCCGCTACAGCAGCCAGGCGCGGCGCCCTCCGCCGAGCCACACCCGGGCCTGCCACCTTGCCCACGCGGCCTGGCCGCATGCGGCCGCGCCGCAGCCCTGCGCACCAGCAACGCACGGACGACAAGATATCGATCAGCACGTGCGCAACGAACGGCGCCACCTCCGCCTTTGGCCCAGCCACAGCAACGAGCCCTCACTCGTTGCCAACCTAGCGACGTGTCGGCCCGGGCGCACGTTGCCTGCAGTTCCGGTACCTCCCCGAACAGGTTGCTGGCCCCACATGCTTAGGTTGCTGCTCACAAGACCAGGCCCAGGCCGGGCCCCGCCGGCGCGGCCGCCTGGACTGCCGCCCGCATGACGCCTCGTTGGCTGTTGCTGGGCTTGCGCTGGTCGCTGCGGTTGGCCGGGGGCATTAAGCGATTGGTCACTCGCTTGGAGGCATGGCGTGGACGGCCCTATCCATGTAACGAAAACCAACTGTCGCTGTGACGCCATTTCCCTGCCTGCTGCGCCTACCAAAGCCCAGGAGGAGCCCTCCTGCCCAAGCCAGCACCCGCACGAGGGGCACCATAACGCACCTGTCGACGCCGCCCCCCGCCCATTCCTCGTCCCGCGACGGCCGCGGCAGCCCCACCTCCGCTGCCACAGCGGCGTCGGCGTCCGCCGCATCCGCCGCGGCCGCGCCGCCTCCAGCGGGCCTCGCCCCCAGCACGGCCCTCAGGACCAGCTGCAGCACCCCGATGGCTGCGCCTATGATGTTGGGCAGCCAGATGTTGATGTCCTGATGTTGGGAGAGGACGGGGCGGTTGGGCGGGCGCCATCAGCTACTCGCGGCGGAGCATCACGCAGCACCAGCAGGCTCCTACGGGGCGCGGCAACTGGGTGGCTTACAACAACAATCAGCGTGGAACGAAGTCCTTGTAAGGTACCTGAGACAACCGCCACTACTGGCAGCCTGTGGACTACCAAGAACGTAACCCGGTTACGCGGTTGATATCTTTGTGTTGACATCCATCTGGCTGCCTTGCCGGGCGGGGCTGAGGGGGTACCCGCCTGGCCGGCGCAGGATGCTGCCTTGTGCTGATGACCTGCCCTGTAACCGACAGGGCGGCAAGGCTCTCGCTCTCGCTTGCACCGTGGCACCGCAGCACCCTTGTCGCCCCCGTCAATCTGCCCCTCCGGCCGCCGCCGCCCTTGCCGGCCCTCCGTACCATGATCGTGAATCCGTACACGGTCCACATGGAGCCGTTCACGAGCATCGTGAGCGCCAGCGGCGGGTAGATGGAGGCGGCGTTGCGGGTGCGCAGCAGCGTCAGCAGCGTGGAGAGCGGCACGATGTAGTACAGCAGCAGCATCGCCACCGCGCTGGTGCCCCTGCGGGCGGGATGCGTGGGGCCGTGCGTGGATGCGGCGAGCGAGAGGGAGGAAGGGAGGGAGGCACGGAGCAGGTAGGAAGCGCGCAGCACCGCAGCTTTGCCACCCTGCCCGCGACCCCCGCGCTGTGCCTCCCGCCTTAGCCGCTGCGTGCTGCCACGCTTCCTCCTCCTGCAATCAAGCAACGGCGCCGCACGCCAGCAAGCACGCGCGCGGGCCGTGGCTGGCTCTCACCACATGCGTATCGCTGCGTCCCGCGGCAGCACGAAGCCGGCCAGCAGGCCCATGGTGATGAGGTGCAGGGTGCCGGCCAGCAGCAGCGCGGACATGGCGTCCTGGGACTGGTGGAGGTGGAGGACGGGAGGGAGGGAGGCAGCAATCGGGCGGGCGCAGCCGGGAGGGGCGCGCGTGTGCCCGTTCGTTGGGACACCGAACACGCCTACCCCATTCCACAGGTTCGCATCCGGTTGCGGTATGGGGTTGGGCCCGGCGGATGGGCGCCAGTGGCAGTTGCTTGGATTCTGGCATAACACGCCACCAGGTGCGTGCGTCGGCTGCTGCGTGCCGCTGCTGCTTCACTCCCCCCTGCATGCTCGCTGGGACATCGTTCCATCCGCACGCACCCCGCCCACCCACGTGCCCGCGAGCCTCCTTGGGTGCGCGCCACACAGCCAGGGCGGGGGCCCCTCAACTCCCCGCCCCGCGCCTCCACACGCAGCCACCCCGCCAAGCACGCACGCACCGACCCATGGGCCCCAAGCACGCACCCTCCTCGGCGCCACGGCCAGGGCGCTGAGTGTGAAGCCCAGCCCCGCCACCACACCCAGCACCTGGGGTGGCGGGGCCGCGTGGAGGAGCAGACAGATGGGAAAGGGTTTATTTGCGCCGCAAGACACAACATACACCAGGGACGGCCACGAGGCGTGTGCGAGACGCATGCCATCGTGGCTGCCAGGACCGCACGACCACGCCCACGCCCCGCACCTGGGCTGCTAGCTGGGAGGGGTAGCAGCAAACGCACGCCGTTTGCTCCTACGCACGCATACCCCACGTGTCCCTGACGCATTTGCAGCGCGTGCCCAGCGGAGCAAGGGACATCAGCACACGCAAGCCATTTGCTCCTATGTGTCCCTAACGCGTTTGTAGCACCCAGCACGTGCCGAGCTGCACCTTGCAGGCCTCCTCCGTCCCCCAGCTCCCACAGCTCCGCCGCAGCTACCTGGGCCGCCAGCACGTAGGGGTTGGCGAGCGCTAGGCCGTACGCCAGCCAGCCGCTGCAGCAGATGAGGGTCATGGGGTAGGGCAGCGGGTTGATGTCCTGGGGAGGGGTAGGGTTGGAGTGGGGCAGGGGTCGGCAGGCACGCAGGGAGTGACGTCCACTGGGGGTGGGGCAGGCAGGCACAGCAAGGCGCGGGGTACTGGGGGGAGCGGACGCGGCCGCCGCTCGGCCTCAGCTCCGCGCCGGGTCGGGCCGGGTCGAGTCGGCGGGCGCTGCGCTAGCTGCCGGCCCCGCGACGACCCGCAGCCATCGCGAAATGGCCACGCGGCGCCTCGCTCGTGTGCGCACCCCCAGGCTGCGCGTGCTGCGGATGCGCAGCACCGCTGGTGTGGGAGACAGCAGCATCACGCCGCACAGCACGTTGCCCAGCACCGGCGCCACCGTTGTCGTGAACGCGCTCATGGCCGCCGCCGCGCCGCGCGCTCGCTCGCTGGGCTGCACAGCAGCAGAAGTGGGGCTGGTGTGCGAGTTAGCGAGAATGTACGGTTCGGGCCAACGGGCGAGCAGGCCGCGCATGGCAGCGCGCGCGAGTGCGCGGCGCGCCCGGCAGCCGCGGTGCCGCGTGCCTCGGACGTGCTGTTGCCGGCCGTTCGTTCCCCTCGCTCGCCCTTTACCCTTCCGCCGCTCCTGTGCCCTGCTCTTGCCCCGCCCCCTCGTCCGCCTGCATCTGTCTATACCCCACCCCCGCCCTCGCTGGCTCCCTCAGGCACCGGGCGAGCAGTCTGCCTCCTGGACTAGGCGCCTCCTCGGAGTCGGCCCTTTGCCCGCAGCCGCCTGCCGTTCCCCCCCCCACGCCTCATTACGTTCTGACGCGTGCCCCTTGACCTTGCTCTTTCCAGCTATCTTGAATTGGATTTTATTACTATCTTGATTGAGAATTATACGCCGCATGGGCCGCCGGTACGTGGCGGCGCACCGCCGCAATTTGTGACGACGACGACTTGCTTGCAGCGGATTGCGGCTACTTGCAGCGATACACGCTTGCTTGAGGGCGGAGTCGCGAGCTACGAACGGCGCGTGCGCCGAAACCATGGGCTGCCAGCCACGGCCTGTTGGCCACGGAAAGAACCACGGCCTGTCGTAACACCCTGCTTGTTCGGACCCCAGCCGTACGGGGTAGTAACACGTAATAATCGGCTGCCGTACAGCACAGCAACGCCGTGAGAGCGGCTTGACCTCCGATAGCCGCGCTCCCGGCAGGAGGCACCTTACTTCACGCCCGTAGCCAATGCGCACCAGCCACTCGGCAAAATCCCCTGTACCAGGAATCCGGACAGCGCATCCGCTGCTCTAAGGCGTTGAAAGGCATCCTCCCCTGCCCTCTCAAGCTCGATCCTGTCTGCACATTCGGCCGCTCCGACATGGCTCGTACGTCTGGTACCAGGCCGCACTTAGCTGTGCACGCAATAACGGCTTGGCAAGGGTTGCCGCAGTGCTTGCAAGAGGATATGGACACGCACATGACACAGCGTTGCACACACACAGACAGCAAGTTCGTTGCTTTAACAAGCAGCATATATCCGTCATGTATCCACGGCCCATATGACTCACGGCAGGCAAACCCGGTAACACACGCTCCCGGCCATGAATGTATGTAGCCATCCACCGTTACACGCCTTGCTCGCGCCCTAGCTAGCTAGCCATTGCCTAACGACGCACAGTCAACCCACACTGCGGCGTGCCACCAACTGAACTAACTATGCCCATTGTAGCTACCCATTGTTCCTGGATGACCTATGTAACCGCACATGATGCCGCCCCCCGCCTTGAGCTCGCCCACCCCCTCCCTACCCAAGCAAGCAACCGACGTGTCTGCAGTCTTGGCCGCTCTCAGCCACCCCCATCACCGCCACCGAATCGGCCTGGTCGTGACACGCGCCAAGAAGAAAGGAGCTTACAACAGCGCCCGCAACAGCTCCGAAGCCAGCTGCGGGGCCGCCGCGGCCAGCTCAGCCGCCGTGCCCATGTCTGCCTCCTTCCGGCACGCCAGGAAGCGCGCCTTGAGCAGTGGCACGAGGGCTGCCAGAAAATGCCGCTCCGCCCACGCCAGGTCCGACATCACGCTCGCGGGGGTCGCGGCCGCCAGCAGCTGCCGCTGCAGCGTGCCGGTCAGCGTCGGCGGCAGAAGCAGCTCCTCCGCCAGCAGTATGACCGGCCGCAGCAGCGCCGCGGGTACGGCAGGAGGCTGGTACGGCCCTCCTTCCGCCGCCGCTTTGCCGTACATGCACTTCAGCAGCCATGCAAAGGCGTCGGGGTCAGCGTTGGGCAGAAATGCCTCGGCTGCGCCGCTGTCCGCAAAGGTGCCGTCCGGTGCCAGCAGCGCCCGAAAGTACTCCGAGCACGCGACCAGCAGCGCGCGATGCAGCTGGAAGGTCCGAGCGCAATCGCCCTCGCCCACGCGGACGCGTACAAGGAGGCTGTTCCGGTCGTTCCCGCAGCCGCCGCCGCCGCGAGCCGCCGCCTTTGACCCCTGCACCGCCGCCAGAGCCAGCAGCTCGCTGAGGCGCGGCGCCAGGGGGACGCAGCCACGGAGGGTGCCGCCGCTGGGCGCAAAGGGCTGCGGGCCAGAGATGAGTATGAGGCGGTCATCATGCTCCCGATCACGCCCCGCGAGGTCGCCGCTGGGAAAGACCTTCAAACAATGCAGCGGCCTCGGCAGCCCCTCCAGCACCGTGCGCACGGCGCCGGTCGCTCCGTCCACGCAGCGCAGGCGGCCGGCGTCCGCCACCCACACCTCGCCGCCGGCCGTCACAACCACGCCGTCGGTGTCGCTGAAGCGGGCGGATGTGCCGATGCCGTCACGGTGCCCGCCCTCCTTCCAACTGCCAGCGATCAGCTGCATGGACGCACCGCTGCCGTCATAGCAGCCCTGGCCGCCGCCGTCGCGGGGCCGGACGCGGTACAGGGCCGTCTCCGTGGCAGCCACGAGCGCGTCGGCTGCGCCGTCATAGGAGATGTGCCACATTTGTTTGCCGGAGGGACACTCGACACGCTGCAGCGTCGTCACCTCGCCCGAGCGGGCGTCGAGGCGGCGGATGCGGCGGCCGTCCGCCACGAAGACGGCGCCCTTGCCGTCCGCGGCTAGGGACCAGGTTCGCTGGAAGCGGGCTGCGGCGCCGAAGCCGTCGACGTCGCCGCACTCCTCCTCGCTGCCGGCGACCAGGCTGACGGCGCCGCTGGGGTCGAGCCGCATCACCGCGTGGCCCTGTTTGAAGAAGATGTCGCCAGTGGCTGGCTCGTAGATGGGCACGTATGCTTGACGAACCGGCAGCCCGCTCAGCGCCAGCGGCTCGCCGACGCTGCTGCCGTCGGCCGCGAGCGGCCGCACCTCGGTGCGCCCGTTCGAGAGCAAGTTGAACAGCATCACCTCCAGACCACCGACCAAGTTGTTGGGCCTAACGACATAGCCGCACAGCCTCTTCGGCGCGGCATCCACTACGCGAGTGCGGTAAACCATGATACCTGCTCTGTAAGGAGTGTCACCGCTTGTCATGTGAGGATAAGCTGAGTGACTGCTATGATGCAAGGGTATGCTTGGCTAGCTGTTGGTCGGCGGTGGTCCGGCAGTGGTCCGGTGGGTCGCCAATTGATACATACATATCAATGTTATTAGTGTGTGGTAACAGAAAAGTGTGCGCGATGGGGAGAGTGTCTGTGACAGAGGGCGCTTTGAAGGGGACGTCGCCAATCCGTTCGGAAGCTGTCCGGAGCTGCTTGGGCCTCCGTACGTGGGCCTGGCGCGCTTCCATGGCCGACCCAGCGCATCGCACTTAGCGACCGATCCCAACAGCTAGCTAGTATCCTTGCGCATCGTCATATTGGTGCTTGGCAACTGCAGCAGGGTACAGTAAGCATCTTCAGGCATCACCGTGGAGGAGCGTGGCGGAGTCGCGCGTGTCAAGGCCCACCGGCCCCTCCGCCACGGCGGCGAGGAGCCCCCCAGGAGCACCCAAGGGCCCCAGCAGGGCCCCACCAGAGCTGCCTGGCAGGCCGGGGCGAGGCTCCCGCCGCCCATCCCGGCACACGCCCGAGCCGCGCCCGCGCCCAACCTCGAACATCGTAACGCTGGACATGAGGGTCCTCCTGACGCTGGAGACCAGGGGAGACTCTCCCCTGCTGGAGACTACACGGCAGGTCACAGGCTCTCGGCTTCATTCTCCACTTCCAGAGGCCCCGCACAAGCCGCGGCACGCCCCAGGCCATGGGGCAGGGTTGCGCAGCAATGTGTGGCCCCAATGTGTGTAGGCACGCAGCCCTATTGCCGCCCCCGCGCAGGCCACACGCCGCCACGCCAGCACGTGTCGCGGCGCGCCTCCCACACAGGCACACAGGCCGCGGCCCCCCAACGCCCGCCTCCCGCCACCCCCTCCGCTCCATCACACTCGCCGCGGCGGCGTCACAGCGGCGATGGCAGCCCTTGCCGCCCTGCCGCCGCCCGCATTGCATCCGTCCGCTGCAAAAACCTACGCATCCGTCCACGGCTCCTCCTTTCCACTCCGTCCAGGCCGCCCTTCGCCTCCGCGGGCCGCAGACCGCGCCGGTTGCGTGCCTGCACGGGGAGCGGCTCCCAGCCACGCCCCCGTCCCTTCCGCCCGCACAGGTCGCGAACCCCTCCCCCCCTCGCGCATCCTCCATCCCTCCTCCCCAACGCCTGCCAGCCCCCACAGCCCCTGCAGCAGCGCTCACAGCGGCGACGACATGCCGGTGGTGGGGTCCAGCGCCTGCACGGCGGCCTTGATGGCGTCGTACATGATGAAGTGCACGGGCGCGCCCAGCGAGGTCTTGAGGCCGTTGACCAGGCAGCCGCGGTACAGCGCGCGCCTGCGGGAGAGGGGGGATGGGGACGTGTGTTCCAGTGTTAGGTAGAACAGAACCCCACACGCGGCACAGCACGCCCCGGGTAGAGTGGCGC
>BDDC01000199.1:56498-76748 GCA_001662425.1 Chlamydomonas sphaeroides | reverse complement strand
CCTCCGGACTACGCTCGTCTTGTGGGCTCTCAGCAGGTACGCGCTCCGCGCGTGCCGCATGACTGGCTCACGCCCCTCACAAACTGGGTTCCGGTGTACTTCGGTGGGGGGGTCCCTGTCCGTCCCCTGCCCTGGGCCGCAATCGCGACGCACGTCATGTCACGCCACCATTCGTCTCTCGGCCGACAGGTGCACTTGCACCTCCGAATCGTCCATCCACGAGGCTCCCTGCCTCCCTCCCGCGGGGGCGGGGTTCACCGTGGGGCAGGTGTGAGCAAGTGAGCCATGGGAGTGAGCCAACGGTGTGAGCCAGGCGTGGTAAGGGTCGCCCAGTCGCGAGCACCCGGTCGCAGGCGATGAGTCGCATGCTGCCCAGCTCCTCGGCACTGTGGGCGCAGGCTGTTGCCTCCGGATAGACGCGTCGGTCCATCACTCGGACGCCGTCAGTGTGAGCCGTTCCCGAGAACTTGGTGCGGCCTGTGGTCTTCTGCTTGGAGCGCTTCGCATACATTGGCGGCGAACGGGGCCCAAGGGGCCCACACAGCAGCAACGGGGGGGCGCTGCTCGGGCAGGTATCAGCCTCGCTGCCGGGCGCAGCAGCGGCGGCGGCGGCAGCGCTGCTCGGCCCCGGCGCCGACCTCAAGGCAAGCCTTGCCGCCGGCCTCGTCGCAGGCGTGGAGCAGCTCCCGCAGATGTGGTCCTCGTAAGGGGGATGTGGCTTTGCATGAGGCTGGCAGCCTGGGTCGGCGCATTCGGCCGCACGTTCCCGTATCCCTTGCGCGAGCGCTCCTCAAGCGAGCCTCGGCCAGTTTGTGGGCAGCCTCCATTTCCCTGAGCTGGTGCTTCAACGTCGCCCGCGCCTGCTGGGACTGCGCCGTGCTGATGCCTGCCGGCAGCAGCAGCAGCGACCCCAGACGCCCTGTGGCCCCTGGGCCTATGCGCCGTAGCGCCGGACCTAGCTGCTGAGCAAAGGCCACTTGTGTTGGGTGGTGGTGGGGGAGTGGGGGAAGACGAGGGGCTACACAGTTGAGTGACGCAGGTTGTCGGTGTGCCCGAGACCCCTCAAATACCCCGGCGACAACCGCATAATGACCGACTGTTTGCGTCTGGTCAGGGTGGCCTCTTTTTGGGGCGAGCCATGCAGCCATGCGCAGCTTGGGAGGTCTGAGTGACGCTGAATGGTGTTGACGCTGAATGGTGTTGTGGTAGCACGGCGCACTGCTTCAGGGAGCGAAGACCCCGGGGCGCTCCAACATGCCTTCTGCACAGTAGTAGTGACCGGCACATCCCGTACGCCCGTCCCATCCTGTCAGGGACGCCGGCTCGTCTGCGTTTGCGGGGCGCTACTCGTCTATCCCCCTGTACGTCACGACCGACCAGCTCATGTATCGTCGTGACATCTTTGAGAAGTACGACATTGCCCCGCCTTTCCCCCGCCCCCCCCAACCCGCCACGGTTACACCATACAGACACGGCAGTTGGCCGGCGAGCTACTGAGCTTCGTCGACTGCACGCGGCGGTGTTCGCCAGCTGCATTGGGCACTCTCGGGATGCCACGGCGCACGCTGCGCGAGGAAGCGGCGCGAGGAGTGACATGCCGCGCGGGGCCACTCCCAGACTGTGTCCCGAAACGAGCTTTGCGCAACCTAGAGAAAGAGCCTGCCACCTGGACTGTCACGGACTTTGCCCGCTGCGCCTTCTCGCCCGATTCCATGCAGCGAAGTACGGCGAAGCGGGCCATTCGGTGTCCAATTGGGCTGCAGCGAACACTACCAGGCTGCAGAAACCACCGCACCGCCACACCACAACACTCTTGAGACGTTCTGTGCAGCCAGGACACTAAACCTACCTTCCTCTTCAGTCGCTGCAGCAGACACCAAGAATGGTGAGCGGGGACGCTCAGCGAGAGGACCCAGGTGCCGGAGGTACCCCTGCAAGTTCCTTTCTTCCTTAGCCACGGCTAGCAGCGTCCTGACCTGCTGGGCCGTTGCGCGCGAATCGCAGACCGTCTCCAAGCGCGTCGCCAACGCCAAGAGCGGCAAGTTCCACCAGGGCGTCCACAAGCGCGGCATCGTTGACGAGGTCAAGCAGGTGCGAGAGCGCTTGTTGTTGGTTCGCCCACGAGTCGCTTCGATCTCAATGCTGTGCGCTCTTGGACCCCCCGCAGAAGAAGGCCAGCAAGCTTCCTGTTGGCCCCTTGATGCTCGGCTTCTTCATCTTCGTCGTTATCGGCTCCGGTAGGTGCATTCCGTGTGCGTCGCTGGACACGGTGTCGACTCGTCGTTTCATTGGTAGCAGCACCAGCCCAGTTGCCAGCTACAGCAACGTACCTTGCATTGTTAACTGGTTGGTCGACACGCCTGCCCGGCCGCTTGCTGAAGCCTTGTGTATGTGCCTTCTGTCCGTGCCCCCCTCCCCTGCACAGCCGTCCTCCAAATCATCCGGCAAGCCACCAACCCGCGCGAGCTGCCCGCGTAAGCAGCTTGCTGCTGCTTGGAGCTGGACGAGCTGCTCCTGGAAGGGCGGGTGCTTGTCGCCGCGCTGCCGGTCTGCCGTGCCGCAGCGGGGCGGGCGCCGTGAACGCCGTTGGTAGCAGCCGTGCAGCGCCCTGGCATGGGGGCGGGTGGTCTGCGCGTTTCGCCGTGATGCGAACGGGTAGTGCGCTTTGGATACCTAGGTAGATGTGTGTCTGTGTACCTCGTGACTGTGACTTGGCAGCATAGCTACATGGACGTTGCGGCGCTTTCGATTATGGCGCTAGCAATTGACACGGACGACGTGCGCGGGACAGTGGCAAGCTTGGTGGATTGGGGCCACAGTGCCAAGGAGGTGCTCATGCGCGGGGCAGGACCCGCAGTGTAAGAGTAGTCATGCATGAGTACTCTCCCTTGATCCCTCAGTGCCGTAACAAGGAGCGTGGGCGCGAACGGGCCGCGACCGCTGCGGCGGGGGGCACCAGCGGCGGTGCCAGGGTCACAACCACAGTGCGCGCGCAGCTCCCGAAGCGAGACCAGGACATGCCTGGCCTGGACAGCGACAGCGAAGGCGGCGGCGTGCCCACGCCAGCAAGCCACACCAGTTCACCTGACTGCATCACTACGTGCCACACCTACATGCTGGGCGGCATCGCTGCCACGCAGCAGCGAAGCTTTGACACCCATGCGCCGCACGCGCAACCTTGTCACCCAACATCCGCTATGCGACCGTCTGCCGGCTAAAAGGCGAGCACAGTGGAAGGCAGCCTGCCCTGCGGCACACGCCGCGCCGCGCGCCGGGCGGCGGCGGCGACTGGGGGCGGCGGCGCAGGGCCGGGGCCAGGCGGTGACGGCAAGCGCGGCCGCCCTAGCCCTGACAGCTGGGGCCGGGGCGGGCCCTCCGCTGGCAGCGCCGCCGCCGCTCCCACTCCTGGGCCGGGGCCCAGCGGCCGCGGCACCGGCACCGGCGGCCGCGGAAAGCATGGCCGCCCGAGCTCGGCCTCGGCTGGCGGCGAGGCAAGCGGAAGCGTAGTGGTGTTGGGGGTTGAGTTGACAGCGAGGGCGGGCCCTGCCTCCTGGCCGTGCCTGGCTGGATGGGCGGTAGCGGCCGTGCGCTGGTGCTAGCGAGAGGCCGGGGGGCCAAGGAGCCAGCCATTGAGGCAAGCGTGCCCCGGCCATGTCTAGGTGAAGGGACCAGGGGTCGCGTCCCAAGGTCCGGCATTGTGACGTAGAGCGGTGCTAGCGAGAGGCCGGGGGGCCGGGGGGGCAGCCATTGACGCAAGCGTGCCCCGGCCGTGTCCAGGTGAAGGGACCAGGGGTCGCGTCCCAAGGTTCGGCATTGTGACGTAGAGCGCTGTTCAAGAGGGTGGTTGGCGTACCAACGCCTTAATTCCGCCGCAGATATGGGTGAATGTCGAATTCGCAGGATTGCAGGTACAGGTGCTTGACTTCGTCTGGTGTTTGCCTTAAGGAAGCACCCCCGATGGTCGGGGGGCGGCCGGCAGGCCCAGAGGACGGATTGGGGCTGCGCCCCTTTTCCCATTCTGCTGTACCACCCTTGTCCCTTCCTCTCCACCTACGACCCCAGCTGCACCGCCATTCGCGTTGAGCCAGCCGGAGACTTTGAACCACATGGCATTTGCGCTGTTGCCAGCAGCGCCGTTGGTGACTGAAATGCGAAGAAGCCACTGTGGTGCGCCAGTGCTGCCAACTTGCATGTTGCCTCGAGGAGGTTTGGGCAAACCAAGGATGCATGCCGAGTACGACAACAATGATTGTGTTACATGGCGCCCCGCGCGGTCAACAACAAGAGTCAACTTCGTCGCCACAGCAATCCACGGCCAGGCATCCAAGGCCAACACATGGGCCGCAGCACAGCCAAGGTCGTTTGCCCGCGCACCCGCTAACGGCCTCCCACCACACAGCTCGAACCAGGCGACGTCAGCCTTCTCCTCGTCTCCTCATTGTCCCCTCAACAAATCCTTTCCTTCGACGCGCTATCTAGCCAAATGTGGCTTGCTGCACGCCGCCAGCCCGTCCCTGGTCCACCGGCCCGCGCTCGTACACGTCCATGCCGTTGAAGTGCTGCACGGGCTTGTGCTGGTGCTGACCCATCACCCCCGCCGCCGTCTGCATGGCCGAGTACTGCACGCCGGCAATGCCCGGCACCAGCAGCTGCCCCGCACCGCCGCCGCCGCCGCCCAGTCCACCGCCGCCGCTGGCCCCCTCCGTGGCAGCGTCCTGGTCCCGCGCACCGCGACCGTTTCCCCCGCCGCCGATGGCGCCGCCGGTGATCTTGCTCATGAAGCCCGCCAGGCCGCCGCCGCCGCCGGCGTGCTGGTGCTGGCCGTGCTTGTCGGCTTGCTGCGTCGTGTCAGCCGCCGCCTCATCGCCGTAGCCGTAGAACCGGCCGCGCGCGCCGCCGCCAAATTCGCCCTCCTCGGGGCCCGCCGGCGGCGCCGCCGCCGTCGCGGCCGCTGCACCGCCGCCCAGGGCTAGGCCCAGTGCATCGCTGGCGCGCGCGTTGGAGCGGCGCAGGTCGTGCTCGTCGCCGTGGCCCTTGCCGAAGGGCAGGAGGCCGTGGGTTCCGCCGTGCACGTGGCCGCCGTCGCGTTGGCCCTCGCCGGAGGCCGCCGCTGCCGGGCCCTCGCCTGCCTCGCCGGCGGCCGCAGCTGCCGGGCCCTCGCCTCCGTCGCCCTGGTGCTTCTGGCGGCCGTGGCCGTGGCCGTGGCCCTTGCCGAAGGGCAGGCTCAGGCCGAGGATGCCGTGGCCGTGGCGGCCGTGGCGGCCGTGGCGCTGCTCGTGATCCTCCTCGGTGCCCAGGGCCAGGCTGCGCTCGCGCTCTCGCTCGCGGCCGGCCTCACCCTCCAGCGGCTCGAACGGCAGCGTCTCGCCGAGCGCCTGGCGGCCCTCGTGCTTGCGAGCCGCAGTGGCGTCCTGCATGCCGGCGGCGGTGGCCGCACCCAGAGCGGCCAGTCCGCCGGCAAACGCGGCGGCGGGCGCCGCCTTGGCGGCTGCGCTCCCCATGCCGCCGCCGCCGCCGCCGCCGTCGGTCAGGCCGGGGTAGGCTGCCGGCACGGGCGCCGCCGCTGGCACGGGGCCAGCCTTCAGCTCGGCTGAGCGGCCGGTCGCCGCCGTCGGGGGGTACATTGCGCCCGCGCTAGACGCGGCGGCGGCAGCCGGTGACGTCACGCCAGGCTGGGCGTGACGGACGGCGGGCTGGCGGTTGCCGATGGTGACGTACCAAACGTGCACGAGAAGCTGGCGTACGCGCCAGCTCAGCGTGTCGAAGGCGGCGATGGCGGCGCACACGCCGAGTATGGCAGGGCCCAGCAGGTATGACAGGATCTTGGAGCCGCCGTGGCGGCTGGCGCCGCCGAAGGAGACGGTGCTGCGGGCGCCGGCACCGGTCTGGGACGAGAGCGACGCGCCAGAGGGGATGCGGGAAAGGCCGAGGCCGGCGGCGGGGCCGCTGGCGAGCAGTGCACGGCCGGCTGCGGGCAGTAGCAGATGCTTGGCCGGTCCTGCGTTGCAGGTGGCAGCGGAAAACAGCACCAGCCGTCCAGCATTTGAGGTGAAAGCCCACAGCCAGAGCTGCACACGGAGCGCGCCGAACACAGCGACGGCCCGCGCCCAACGCGCTGCCCTACCGCAGCCCCGGCCTTAACACCCAAGCTGCGCAGACAGCGCACACAGCGGAGCATGCCCAGTCGAAGCCGCCCGTAGCCTTTGCGGACCACTACACGTTCCTAGCAAGCACCCCACCTGGCAGGGTCACGATGCCGCCGTAGCGGGGGCCCAGCCGGCGCACCACCGCCTCCTGCCGGCTGGCCGCCAGGCGCTCCGCGGCGCCTCCTGCGGCGCCCACCGCACCTCCGGCGGCCGTCTTTGCCAGCCGCTCCATTAGGGCCAGGGCCAGGAAGGCGCCTGCCAGCATCACGCCCAGGAATGTGCTGAGGGCGCGCTCTGGGCAGCAACGCACGGGGCCGGGCAGAGAAGGGCGGGCGGGCGTGCTCACACGTCAGCAGTGCGTGGCCGGGCGTGTTGGGTCGCGCCAGGTGTGGGTGCTGGTGCGCGTCACGGCCCGCGCCGTGTGGCGCCGGGTAGCGCGTGGCGCGTCAAGCAACCGACGAGGCGCGGCGAGCCGGCGGCGCAGCTCACCCGCGAAGTCCCAGGCGGCCTCGGCCAGGTCCCACGCCGCGTGCCCCAGCCGCGCCACCAGCGAGCTGCCGGCGGCGGCGGCACGCGCGGTGCCCTTGGCGGCGGCCTTGGTGCCCTGGTAGGCTCCGTAGGCGCCGGCGGCAGGCAGAGCCACGCCCGCGGTGGCGGCGGTGCCTGTGGAGAGCAGCAGGGGGCCGGCGGGGCGGAGCGGACGTTGGCGTGGAGGACGGGACGCGGGCTGGAGCAGGAGCGTGTTTGCTCACAGCCCGCCAACGAAAGGGCGCGCGGCGATGCTGCGGGGGAACGCAGGCAGGAGGCCTTACCTGCCACGGCGGCGGTGCCGACCAGCGGCACGGCGCCCAGCAGCAGCGCGGCCTTGGCGCCGCCCTCCGCCACCTCGCCCGCCACATGCAGGCCCTTGGACGCGGTCGAGCCTGGAGGCCGAGGGGGCAGGGGACAAGGGAGCAGCGCGCGTGGTGTCAGACGGGCAGGTGCCAGGTGACGGGCTGCTGGGGCGGGCGGGGCGTCGTGCGGGGACCGGCGGACATGGGAGTGGAGCATGCACGCCGGGCGCCCCCATCAGCGGCCCACCTGCCACCGCCGCGCCCACGCCCATCTTGTGGCGCAGCATCGCCAGGCGCTCCTTGAGCGGCGGCCGGCGGCGGCGCGGCGTGAGGCCCAGCAGCCGCTCGTGGTAGGCGCGGACCTGGGGCCGGTTGGGACAGGGTAGAAGGGGTGGACGGCCAGGCGCGGCGCGGGAAGGCCTCGGGCTGACACGCGCAGGCGTGCCGCCCAGCGACTGCAGTAGGACGTGTACTATCTGCCACAGAGACCGCCCGGTCCCCACCTGGCCGCCATAGCCGCCCTCCTCATCATCATCTAGCTCGTGGTGGTGCTGGTGCTCGTCATCGCTGCTGCTGCTGCTGTCGCCACCATCGTGGGCCGCCGTCGCGGCCAGCGCCGCCGCGGGCGCCAGCGCCAGCGCCGCGGCGCCCACCGCGGGCGCGGCCAGCCCGCGGCGCGCGGGCGCGCCGCGCAGCGCCCGCCCGCGCTCCTCTGCCAGCTCGCGGCTCAGCGGCGACAGCAGCGGGCCCTCCTCGTCCCGCAGCCAGCGGCTCAGCACGACTGCAAGCAAACGGGCGAATCGGGCAGTCAAACCCCAGTCAGTGCACAGCGCGCTCTCGAGTCAATCCTGCCGCCGGGGCCACAGCGCTACGACAGCCATGCACCTCGCGACACACACCCCGTACATAGCCCGTACATAGCCCTGCATAGCAGGATAGCAGACACGTACAAATGAGGCCCAGCGCCAGCTCCATGGCCCAGGTGGCGCTCCAAGACAGTTGGGCCAGCAGGCCGCGGACCCAGCCCAGCAGGCCGCCGCCGGTGCGGGCGCCGGAGCCGTAGCGCGCGGGGCCCAGCGGGCTGTCGGAGCGCAGCTCGGCGGCGCGCGGCGTGAGCGGCAGGGCCTCGAAGGCGGGGCTGCCGGTGCGGTGGGCGGAGGGCGAGGCGGGGCGGGCAGTGCCGAGGCCCAGCAGGTGGGACAGGGAGTGCCAGGCAGAGGTGAGAACCGCGAGCGTGGCGCCTGTGGGGGTGGAGGAGGGCGATGGGGGGAGAGCAACCGGGTTAGGCGGACATGGGGGAAGGGGGTTCGGGGTAGGGGAGATGTGGGTGCCGCGGTAGGCTACCGGTCGTCATTTGCGAGGGATAGGGCGGGATGCGGAGATGGCAGGGTCGGCGGAGGGTAGAGGCGCCGCGGCGCATCCAGGGCGCGATTGCGGAAGCGCTGTGGGGGCTGCCGCGTACGCGGCGATGCCTCCTTGCCCCTGCGCACGTACCCGCGCTGAGGCCCAGGATGGCGAGCAGCACGCCCGCCACGCCCTTGACGGCCGTTACTGAGGCCGACACGGGCGCTGTCACGGCGTCTGCGATGGTGCCAAGGGAGGGAGGGGCGAGGGGTTGCGGGGAGGGAGCACGGGGAACATGCACGGGAGGGGGAGGTGGCGTTGCCAAGGATGGCACGAGGGGGCCAGGATGGCGCATGGTTGGGACCAGGACGGCTGAGCTCGGGCCGGAGCGGACGCGGCGACACATAACTACATCCCCCAGCAGTCATCCCTGTCCCGGCCCCGGCCTCACGCTGCGCCAGCTCCATGGCGCCCTCCACCATGTGGCCCGCTGTGTCCACCACACCGCCGGCCGTGTCGGTCGCTGCGCCGCCGGTGCGGAGGCGCGTCGCGCCGCCGCCTGTTTCACGGCAGAGCAAAAGCGCAAGGGCAAGCTTAGCAACCGAGCCGCACGCGCGCTGAGCCTTGCCATCCGTGCCTGCCAGATGTTAAAGCAGACGGAAAGGCCCCAAGCTCTCCGGCCAGTCGAATGCCGGTAGGCCAGGGCCGTGACGTGCTCACCCACAGCACCACGGGCCATCGCGGCGGTGGCCTGCACGGGCGCCTTGACGGCGGCGGAGGCGGCGTCCACCATGCCGCCCAGCACGGCGGAGGCGGCGTCGATGGGCGACGTCACCACTGTGGTGGCGGCGTTGACCAGGCCCTTGACGGCGGCGGCGGCGGCGGTGGCAGGAGCGGTGACGGCGGCGGTGGTGGCGTCGATGGCGCCGTGGACGGCCATGTCCGTGCCGCGCAGGGGCGCGGTGGCGGCGGCGGAGGCGGTGCCGCCGACGGCGGTGCCCACGGCGCGGGTGGCCTCGAGCGGCGCCTCGTAGAGGGCGGTGGTGGCGCCGGTGGCTCCCTGGATGACGGACTTGGTCGCCTCGACGGGGAGCGTCACGGCGCCTGGTGGGATGGGGATGAAAGGGCAGCGGAGCGCGGGGATGTCGGTGTGGGCCACGTGAGTGGATGTGTATGAAAAGCAACCTGGGCCGGGCAAAGCAGCACGGGCACTCAGGCACAGCGGATGTTCCTGCCGCACCTTGCACGACATCAGCGGCCGTCCGCACCACCGCCGCGCCCGCCTTGACCGGCGCCTCCGCCAGGGTAGCCCCCAGCGCCGCCCCGCCCTGCACCGCCGCCTTGCCAAGCTCCAGGGGAGCCTCCAGCGCTGTGGCGCCCGCCGCCAGCGCCGCCCCGGGGCCGCCCGTGACCAGGGCCACCGGCACCGCGGCGGCGCCCAGTGCGAGGTCGGCGGCGCCCTTGGTCACGGCACCGGCGGCGGTGACGGGCGCCGTCACCACGGCTGCAGGAGGAGAGGCAGCGGGCGTATGTGGCAACGTTCAGACAGGCCTTACGGTATGTATCGTGACAGCGCGGCCATCGGACAGGGCCCAGGGTGCTGCGGCAAAGTGTTCGGCATCGTCGGTGGTGTGAGCCAGGGGGCAATTGCAGCTGCCCGCAATGCGACAACGAGGGCGTCCAACGGCTGCCATCCCCACGACCAAAGCCAGCTTGCGACATGCAAAGCAAGCCGTTGCTCACTCTTGCCCAAGCCGATTGCGCCCTCGACGACCGAACCAATGGTATCAGCTGTGGCGGCGGTGGCACCGGCGGCGGCGCCCACCACGGCCTTCGCGACGTCGGCGGCGCCGACGATGGGCGCCTTGGCCGCGCCGGCGGCGCTGTCAGCCAGGCCGGCGGCGCCGCGCTCGGCGGCGTGGAGGAGAGGCTCCAGGCCCCAGGCGGCGGCGGCGGTGGCGGCAGCTCCGTGCGCGGCGGTGGCGACGCCTCGGACCAGGCCGCCGGCGGTGTCCATGGCGCCTTGGAGGATGCCGCCTGCAGGAGGACGCCAGGTGGGCAACACGACAGGCTGGACGAATCGCGAGTGCATGCGGACGAGCGACAACGGTGGGGTATCGTCAGCAAGCCGGATGGGTGAGCGCCGCGCCATTGAATTGCATGCTCCCTGCTCCCTTGGCTCCAACCTGACACCCCCTCGGGCTTGACGGACTGCTGTGGTACGCCAGCAAGCGACGCCTCCGCAGGCTCCTCGGCGCCGTACTCGGCGCCGGGGCCCACCATCGCCGGCGCCAGCGCCGCAGCCGCCACCGGCACCACGCGCTCGCCCAGGCCCGGCCGCTCCGCCGTCAGCGGCGGCGCCGCCGACTGGCGGTACGGCTCAGCGGCGGCGGCGCCGCCCAGCACCTCTGACTCCTCGTAGCGGCGGCCCGTGGGTGTGAGCTCGGTCTCATGATGCAGGTGGTGGGCCTCGTCTCCTTCGGCCTCGGCCTGGTCATCGGGGCTGTCGGGCCGGCGGCCGGCGCGGCGGCCGGCGCCCGTAACGGCGGCCAGCGGGCCGCCAGCGGCAGCCATGCCCCTGATGCCGGCGGCTGCAGGGAAGTGCGGTCGCAGGGTGAGAGGGCCCGCTCGGCAACATTCAGCGCTTTCAATGCGTTGCTACCGGGGCTGCGCATGCTTGACACTGTGCGGGAGAAGAAGAACCCGCCCCTGCTGTGCTAGTGCTAGAGCCTACGACGGGCCATCTCGCACTCACATGTCCCGGCCTTGGTCGCCGCCGCGGCGCCCGTCAGCGGCGCCGCGGCGGCGGCGGCGGCGACGTCGATGGCGCCCTTGGCGGCGTCGCCCAGGGCCTGGGCGCCGCGGGAGATGGCGCCGGTGACGCCGCCAACGACGGACTGTGCGGCACCGGCGGCAAGGCTAGCGGGGGCGTTGAGGATGGCGGTGGTGGCGTCGACGGCGCCGTGGACGGCCATGTCCGTGCCGCGCAGGGGCGCGGTGGCGGCGGCGGAGGCGGTGCCGCCGACGGCGGTGCCCACGGCGCGGGTGGCCTCGAGCGGCGCCTCGTAGAGGGCGGTGGTGGCGCCGGTGGCTCCCTGGATGACGGACTTGGTCGCCTCGACGGGGAGCGTCACGGCGCCTGGTGGGATGGGGGTGAAGGGGGTTAGGGGGCTGTGGGGCGCAGCAGGGAATGTCGGTGAGGGCCGGGCAACACAACACAGGCACCCAGATACGATACAACCCAATGCCCCTGTCGTTACGTACGCTGCCGTGACCATGCCGTACACCTGCTACGACCCTGCCGCACCTTGCACGACATCAGCGGCCGTCCGCACCACCGCCGCGCCCGCCTTGACCGGCGCCTCCGCCAGGGTAGCCCCCAGCGCCGCCCCGCCCTGCACCGCCGCCTTGCCAAGCTCCAGGGGAGCCTCCAGCGCTGTGGCGCCCGCCGCCAGCGCCGCTCCGGGGCCGCCCGTGACAAGGGCCACCGGCACCGCGGCGGCGCCCAGGGCGAGGTCGGCGGCGCCCTTGGTCACGGCCCCGGCGGCGGTGATGGGCGCCGTCACCACGGCTGCAGGAGGGGGAAAGCGGGAAGCAGCAAAGTATCAGTAGTCAAGGCCAGAACTTAGGGAGGCAACGGAGAGAAGACCGCATGCGGCATAACCTTCGCTGCTCAAGCCATGCAGCATCAGCAAGTCCCTGCGTGGCAGCACTCACTCTTGACGGCGTCCGTCAGCGTCGTCGCGACGCTGCCTGCCGCTTGCACAGGCGCCTTGGCCACCACGGCGCCGCCGTCGACGGCGCGGTGCGCTAGCCCGGCGGCGCCGTCGACCGGCGCCACGGCGGCGCTCTCCAGGCCACCGACGGCGGCCTTGGCGCCGCGCTCGGCGGCGCCGATGGCGGGAGTGACAATCTGGCCTCCCACCAGGGCAGCGGCGGCCGTGCCGACCACGCCGCCTGCGGCGCCGGGCAGGGGCTACGATATCAGCGCATATGGCGCAAAGTTAGTTTCCGACAGGACCGACAACACCCACAACCTGCGACGCCTACCAGGCACCTCCACGCCTACGCAGCTCACAGCCCACAGCCCACAGCACCTGTGCGGCCCTTGCCCGAGGAGCCCTCCTTGTCGGCCATCTCGCCCTTGGTCTCAGTCTCAGTCATCACCGGAGCGCCGCCGTAGCCCTCGCTGCCGGCCGGCGCCGCCGCCGCCGCCGTCGCCGCCAGCGGCAGGCCCATGCCGGCAGCGGCCTCCGCGCCCGACGGCAGCAGCTGGGCGTTGGGATCCGACACTTGCGCGCCGCCGGCCTGGCGGCCGAGGTCAGCTGGAATGGTGTCGGCGGCGGCGGCGGTGGCGGGCGCGGCGGTGCTGGAGGGGTAGGATGCGCCGCCTGCAGGGCGTGGCATGATACACAGGGCATGAGCACAAACGGATGCGCATGTAGGGCAGAAGCGCTGCAGTAGGTGTGGTAGGTGCAGACGGCTGCGTGCAGACGACTCGCGCCTGCGCGCCTGCGCACCCGGTCGGTAGTTGGAGACACGTGCCGCTGCGGCTAGTGTCGCCGTCACGGCGGCGCTGCTAGTGTTGCCCGGGCCTAGCGCGTACGAGTACGCCTCGTCGAGCGAAGGCTGTGGGGTCATGGGCAGCTGACGCGGCGGCTTGTGGGGGGGCGCGGGCAGGCCGCCGTCGGGGCCTGGGGCTAATGCGGCGGACAGGGCACCACGTGGAAGGAGGGAGGGCGGGGCGAGGGCGGCTACTTGGCGGCTTGCAGCCGGAGGGTTCACAAGAACAAACACGCCCACGGAGCCCTTTGATGACATGTGCCCACGATACCCACCAAGGTCGGCGGCGGCGGAGTCGGCAGGCTGCATGGGTGGCGACCTGTCGGCGGCGAGGACCGCCGCCGTGCCGGCGCCCAAGCCGCCCAGCGCCGCCGCCTTGCCGGCGCCGCCCATACCGCCGCCGCCGGCGCCCTCCGCCAGCGGCTCCTCGGCCTTGAGCGCGACGGCCTCCGCCACCGTCGGCGCCGTCGTGGCGGCGCCGCTGGCGCCGCCGCCGCCGCCAACGGCCTGGGTGGCGGGCAGCACGCTCTCGGCGGCGCTGGGCATGTCCACGGCGAGCGGCGACACGGGCGCGTCGGGCGGCGCGGTGGGCGCGTCCTCGGCGCGGGAGGGCGGTGTGAGCGGGTGCAGCAGCACTCGGCGCATGGAGGCGCGGCCCTCGCTGACGGCGTAGGAGCCCAGCGTCAGCTGCTCGCAGCACAGGGCCGAGGGGCGCGGGGGAGTGGCGTCAGGGCATGTTGTCAAGGTGGCGGCGTGCGAAGTGGGAGGTGGCGCAGAGTGGGCCGCAGGCCTAGCGCCTGCTCCGCGACCTCGCTGCCTCCCTGTTCCAGACAGTCCCCTGGGTCGGTCACCACAAAACACGCACACGAACCCAAGCAGTCGCGGCCCCAACCTGCAGCCCGATGTCGGCGGCCTCGGGGTTGCTCCACAGCACGTGACGCCGAGCGTGCGCCACCGTGGGTCCTGCACCCGGCGCGCCCGCCTCGGTGCCGAAGGCCAGGTCCTCGCTGCGGTTGGCGAACGCCGCCAGGTCGACCGGCGCGGCGGCCAGCACCTCCCACGACTCGAACATGGACACGATATGGGAACGGGAGGCATCGCGCTTGGCCTGCAGGTAGAGCTGCGCCACCTGGGGGACGAAGCGAGGGAGGGCATGTGGCAGGGGAGGGGAAGGGGTCACGGGCTCGCTTCGTCGGGGGGGGGGTGGGAAACGGGGCACGCCGCTGCGCAAGGCTGCGCAGTGCACCGCGGAGCGGAGTGGGGAGTGCGCCTGTGGGGGGCACGACTGCGGAGCTTGTAGCCGGGCCCCCCGCCACGGCTGCTGCCACGGCGGGGTCTCACCTTGGGCGCCAGCGTGTTGCTCATGGGGGCGCCGGGGTCGCGGTGCAGGCGGGTGCGGAAGTGGAAGGGCTTGACGGCCGCGGTGCCGCCCTGGATGCCACCGGGAACAGCCTCCACCTACGCGGGGGAGGAGCGGGGGCGGCAGAGCGGGGACGAGCAGCGGCCGTGGGCAGCAGCGCGCGCTGTGGACGGCGAGGCTCGCGCCGGCACCAGCGCGCGGCCTGAGCTGCCGTCGCCGACTGCGCTCGCTGGGAAGGAGCCGCGGCCGCCGCGCGCGGGAGGCGGCGGCGCGCTGCGCCCCAGCGCCGAGGGCCCGCCGACCGCTGCCTCCCGGCGCCCCTGCTGCCGCGAGGGCGCTGCGCTCGCTGCCCGGCCCGCTCACCGTGTCCGACGAGGCCAGCCTCTTGTCATGATAGTACAGCGCCAGCCGCACGCTGCCGACGTCCGCGGGGATACCGGTCGCGAGCGCATCCTGCGGCGCACGGCCAGGCAGCACAGCCCACCAGCAGCAGCAGCAGCAGCAGCAGCACGCAGCGGCGTCGGCAAAGCGGACAGCGCACGGCTAGCAGCAGGGGGGGCGGCGCGCTGCTTTGGCGCGGTCAACGCGCGCTGCTGTCGTGCGGCTCGCGTCACTCGTGCGCTGGCAGCCCCGCCGGCCTCGCTCCGCGCTCGCTATCCTCGCAGCTCGCAGATGCATCCTCATCCTCAGCAGCAGCAGCAGGCTCGCAGTCGTGCGTGGAGGGGCCCACCTCGAGGACGAAGTTGTAGGGCACCTTGCTGGCTGCGGCGTGCTCGCGCGCGCTGTGCGAGCCGCCGCCGCCCAAGCCGGGCGACATGCCAGGCAGGGAGCCCGCTGGCTGCGGGAGAGCTGGAGGAGTGCGCTAGGAGGCTTAGGGAGCGAGCTAGGGACCCGTGGGGTCGGGACTAAAGAGGGGGCGGTAACGGCCGAGTTGCTGCTGCTGCTAGCGCTGCAATGGCTGTGAGGTCTGCGGTGTGCACGTGAAGCGCACCTGTGCAAGCGGGGAGCTTGCAGGTGTCGCGGCGGGCGGCCAAAATAGCGGTGGATCCTGGAACCTATGACGCGCGTCCTCTGCCCTGCTGGCGGTACTGCGCTGCGTCCGACAGAGGAGCGCGCCTGAACCGTCGTAACAAAGGCGAGTTGTGGCACTGAGCTACAGCAGCGAGGCACGGGCTCACTCCTGATCATCCCCCGGCCGCCACGGCCAACCGCCGCGCGCCCCGCTTTGAGCGCCAATGCCCCGCCCGTGTCCGACCCTTCGCCGCCCTGCATGCTTGCCCGTCACACGGCCAATCGCCATACTGTCAATAGCGCAAGGACACGAGCCTGCCTGCCTCTCCTGCCAACCCGTCAGTTTCTAGAGGCAGATCGGGCAGCAAAGTCCGGCCCAGTGGGGTGAGCACAGATGTCGGTGTGCTCGAGACCCCTGCAAATACCCCGGCGACAACCGCATAATGACCGACTGTTTGCGTCTGGTCTGGGTGGCCTCTTTTTGGGGCGAGCCATGCACCCATGCGCAGCTGGGACAGGTTCCTAGTGTACAGTCCGCCCTTGCCGGGTACGAGCCCCGGCGTTGTTCGAGTGTGCCTCAGGGCACGGCTTCGCAAGTTCACCCGCTCGCACGGCGACACGCACCTCCCCCGTGCAGCGTCGAGCCGCTACCAGTGACGCAGGGTCTAGGAAACACGTGCACAGGGGGCGCCACCGCCGTCGGGACCGCCCCAACAGACACAGTCGCCACACGCCGCCACAACCAAACGTCGCAAATAAGGCCCCGTCTGCGGTAGGAACGGGGTGGGGGCCCCGCAGTTCCGCAGCCCCCGCCTCCCATTAATGATACACCTCTACGCAACCAACAAACACACCGGCCCCACGCGTTGTGTCGTGTGGGAGAGCCTTCCCCGGCCAAACACTGCTCCTAACGCCGCAGCCGGCAACGCAGCTGCCGGCGGCCCGGTCTTCACCCCGTGTGACCGCACAGGCACATCGGCCATGTCTCGACGATGCGGGCCAAAGGCGCAGCAGCAACCAACACAAGCGCTCGCGAGCCCCTCCGCTGCGAGCGGCAGACCCGGCGCGCTGCAGGGGCCCGATGTGTCCGGGTCCGTCCGGACTGAGCAAGCGGACGGCCTCGCAAAACGGCCGCCGCCCAACATGCCGCCCAACACAGCGCGCGCCCGGCCTCCTCACGCGCCCTCCCCTGCTCTGACCGTGCTAGCACGCAACTCGCCTCTCTCACCCCGCTGGGTCAGCGTGCTGCAAGACCCCAGCACAACGGGCATCAACGCATGAGGGCCCTCGCCTGAGCACTGCCCGGTTCGGGCCTCCGCCACACGCGCCCCGCTTTCGGCGGCGCCGGCCCGGGCCGTCCGACCTGATCCTAAGCCGGGCGCTGGCCCGCCTGCTGCCTTCCTGTCGTCTAAGCTAAGCTGATAAGCCTGGGACACGCTTTGCCGCATGCCTCCACCCTGCGCTCCGCCGCCCTGCCCTCCTACCTCGCACGTCCTCGCGCCAGCGCCGCCTCACGACTGGGTGGAGGAGCTGGGGGTGGAGCTGCCTCTGCTGCGGGGCCCCTTGGACCGCCGTGACGCCAGGTAGATCGCGGACGTGTGCGACTGCTGCGCCGCCATGCCGCCGCCCAGCCCCGCAAGGATCGGCGTCGCCGTACCTTGTACACTCGGCGCGGTGAACTCTGGGGCCGACAGCGCAAGCCCGCCGGCCGCGAAACCCCCAGCGAGGACTGGCGAGCCCGCAACGCCGCCAGCTGGGGCGGCCGCCGCCGCCGCCGCCGCAGACGGCCCGACCGGCGGCAGCGCCATCGCAGTGCCTGCGGCCGACCGCCCAGCGAGCAGCGTCAGCGCCGGGGGCCGCACAAAGAGCGGCATGGAGTGGCCGAACGCTGCCGGCGGTGAGCAGGACAGCCCGCCGAGGGCCGCCAGCGGCCCGCTGGCGGCGGCGGCGACGGCGTGTGCTGTGGTGCCGCCATCATCCGAGTCGTGGCTGTTGCTGTGGCCCATATGGGAGTCAGTGCTGAGGGCGCTGTCGTCCGAGTCAGGACCCGCGTGGCGCTTGCGCGGCCGCGCGCCGCCGCCAGGCGCCGCCGCCGTGGCGCCGCCACCCTCGAGCAGCGACGCGCCGGCCGGCAGCAGCCCCGGCGGCAGCGTGAAATGCCGACCCAGCAGGTCCACGGGCAGCATGGGCAGGGGGACCAGCGGCCTGCCGGCGCCGCAGCTCGCCGCGGCTGCTGCAGCTGCTGCAGCGTGTTGGTGCGCAAGCGCGGCCGCGTAGGCGCCTGGCGGCATCTCGCCGGCTGGGCCTGGCACCGGCGGCGCCGCCAGCAGCGGCGACGGCATGGACGCTAGGCCCATCAGCTGGGAGCCTAGCAACCCGAACTGCGGCAGCGTCCAGAGGTTTAGAGGAGCGACCGCGAGTGCAGCCTGGGGACCTAGGGCTGCCGCTGCGGACGGCGACGGGGGCAGCGGCTGCGGCTGCAGCGGCGCCGCCGCCGCGGCTGCCAGCGCCGTCGGCGCGTGCGCCTGGCCGGACAGCGTCCGCGCCGTCGGCGAACCGGCGGCGTCGCTGTGAGCGCCGGAGAGCGTCCGTGCCGGCGACGGCGCAGCGGAGCTCCGCCAGGACTGCGACGCCGTCAGCGGCGCCGGCGCCGGCGCGCCGTCGGCGGCGGCGTCGGTCACAGGCCCTAGGCTGCCTGCTGGCTCCTCGGTGCAGCAAAGCAGCTCTGACTCGGGCTCCGCTTCCGGAGCTTCCTTGCGTTTGCCGACAGGGCTCGCGGCGACGCTACCCCGCGGCGACGCTGGCGAAGGCTGCAGCCCCCCGGGCGACGGCGGGTGCTGGACGCGCGTCTGCACGGCTCTGAGGCGCGGCGCATCAGCGCTGGCAGCGGCCTCGCGCTCGATGGTGCTGGCGGCCGGCACCTCGTCCTTCAAGGCCAGCGCCGGCGCCTCGTCGTCGGCACTCGCCGCCTGCTGCACGACGGCTGCGGCCGCTGCCTGGGCTGCGGCGGAGTGTGCCTGCGTGCAACGGACCATGCACCGGCGGTCGATAACACCACCGACGTTGGAAACCAGCAACACGGTTCGTGTCGCAGCGACAGCGGCCGCTCGCTGTCACGGGCGCTGCAGCATCCTCATCCCCAGCCGCAGCAGTGGGCACCCTCGCGACCAGCCCGCGGGCGGGCGGCGCCGCACCTGGGTCCTCTCAGGGCAGCGCCCGTAACGAGTGTAGTATATGCCACAGGCGTTGCAGAGCAGCTTGGTGGTGCCCCGGGGCCGCCGCCACTGCGCATTGCGGTAAAGGGCACCGGGCGGGGACAGCACTTCAGGCGCGGCAACAACCTCGGCACGCGCAACAAGCGCCCCAAAGCCAGACCGGCTCTGACAGCACAGGCAAGGCCGAAGCGGCATGTGGGACGCCGACGTCACATGGAAGTCTTGGGGGCACCGGTGGGTGATGTACCGAGGGGGTAGTGAACTTACAGTCGCAAACCGAGCCAGAAGCTCGGGCCCGAGAAAGCTGATGCTGGCACCGGTGGGTGAGGGTGAAGGGTGGCCGCACCTGGGGTGTGGCCGTCACGCCGCAGTGCATACATGGGCCGCCCGGCACCAGCCGGGAGCTGCTGCCAGAGGTCGGCGCCCGGCCCGGTGCGTGGGGCGGCCGCGACTTGGGCTGCTGCGCCGCGGCGCCTGCAGTACAACGGGGTAATAGGGCAACAGCAAAGCCGACACCGTGAAGGGGGTGTCGCCGAGCCAGGGCAGCGCAGCGGCGCTACCGGGTGTTGCGTTGTGGGCGTCAGTCGGATTGACAGCTGACCGGGAGTGGCGGCTTGTCGCGGCGGCTTGGGTGGCTCACCGTTGGCGTGGCTGCGTGGTTGGTCGATATCAGGTTCTAGGGCCGGCGGTGGTGGCGGCGACTGGGTGTCTTCGGCTGGCGAGCGCAACTTGCTGCAGGCCAGGTCATCGATGCCGATGCCGCCCTCAAAAGCCAGTCGAACGACCTCCAGCAGCGCCCGCGCCTTGGCATGCAGTGGGACGCAACCACCCTGCAACAGCAGCCAGCAGACAGTTTGGATGGTGAGGCCTCCAGGATAGCAGCCAAGTTGCCCGGCACGGGAGCACGGGCCCCGGACTGGCGGGAGCGCACGCCACTTGGGAGTCGCGTGGGCTGAACAAGGCATTTCCGACACCATATCAACACCTAATGTCGACGGGAGCTTACGTCGCCCAGCTGCTCTCCCATGTCGGGGGCAGTCGAAGGGAATGCGGTCGCGAGGGTGGGCGGAATGGACAGCCAAGCGTGAACGCTGTATCGCTCAAAGTAGTCCAGAACTAGGCATCCGACACCGCAACGCGGCCTCCGTATGCTGACGTGCGTTGGGGCGCACTAGGCCGTTGCCGTGGCCGGTCTTGTTGTTGCCTTTGAGCGCGCCTTTCCGCTGTGGCCCGGCGGTCAGTGGTTGTGTAGGCTACGTCTATTTTGAGTTGCTGTTGCACAATGCGTGTCGCAGCGTCGTTCACCAACGCAACCGCATCCTTTGCAGAAGACCGCGAGAGCTCGTTCTACCTATGCAGCGAGCTCAGCGAACGTGCCACGGTGATCAAAATGCTGGACCATAGTTCCGAGCCCAGCAACAGAAGAAGGGCTCCGTTCGCGTGTTGAAAGCCCTAGAGGCCGGTCAACGAGACAACGCGTTGCTGTTTAAGCTTACACGTCGCCTTGCTTGAGCTGCAATATGCGTATGAAGAGTGGATCTACTCGGCAAGCAGCAAGCGAAGATACCGCAGCACGAACCCGCCGGCGAAACCCCAGCGCACTCCGATGGGCCGCACTAAACGCCGAGCCCAAACTTCTTCGACAGCTTCGATACGGCCGCGTCTGTCAACACCTGCACCTTGCCAACCACGTTTGTCCCCGCCCACCGCCGCCCAGCCCTCGGCCCCGTTGCGCGCCGCAACGCAGCCCACCTTCAAGGACGCTCGTGGTGGAGGCT
>BDDC01000199.1:25899-56116 GCA_001662425.1 Chlamydomonas sphaeroides | reverse complement strand
GTCCCAGCGATCTGAATGCAGCGGACCCCAGCGTCAGCGGGGACGCTGGCAGCAGCAACGGGGGCGGCAACATTGCAGCAGCAGGCCGAGGCGGCAGTAAAGCCGCCACCGCGATCACACCGCTGAACGTCCCGCCGACCCTGGCCCTCACGGTTTCAAGCGCGCTGGGCCTTACGGTGCGACCCGCGCGCCCGCCGCGCCCGCTGTGTGGCCCCAGCCTCACACCCGCGCCACAAACAAAACTGGAACCATCAAGAAAGTTCATCATAGCCGTCATAGCACGCCACCCCTTGCCTCAAATTTGGACCATGGCAGGGTTCTCGGGACGTGCTAGCCGGGCACGCCGGCTCACCGCAGCCGGCATATCTACCTACTACTTGTCACATCGCCTATCCTAGTTCATACGGTGAGAAGCCTCCAAAAAGAAGGGAGTACCGATACTGCATCACGAAAGAGAGAAAGAGAGAACGTGCCACTCCGCAGCACGAGTCATCCGCGTTGAACCGCGCCTGCTCACATAACCGCACCACTCCACTCCACGACAGCCACCACCACTGACACCGCGCCCATAATAGGACATTATGGTACACAAGTACATCGCCGCTGCGCAGCAAGCGGACCCAAGCGCCGCACAAAGAATGTGTGTGTTCCGACCTATCCCGACCGTAGCACTCTTGCTCCCCTGCGCAGGGATGTGACGCTTTCCTTCAGCGCAGCAAGACGCTACCGTCCCAGTGTATTAGAGCCAGCCGGCCCAGCGGCACGCGGCGCGGCGCTACCGGAGGCCCCCGCTGGTGCCCGCCAGCCCGGGCCCAAGTAGCGTGAACCCGCCCAGCGCCATGCCGCCGCCCAGGCCCGCCATGCCGCCCAGGCCCGGCGGCAGCGCGCCCAGCGCGCCCAGGGCGCCGCCTAGGCCGCCTAGGCTCGTGCTGCCCAGGAGCAACCCGCCTAGGGACGGCAGCGACGCTGGCGCCGAGCCCAGCGATGGCTCCTTGCTGCCGAGGCCTGCACAAGCAGCAGGTGGAGGGGCCGAGCCATGCATTAGGCGCTTCCGCAGGTGTAGCAGCAGGTAGGCAGGTGCAGCAGCAGGTGCGCAGCAGAGAGACTTCATGGCAAGCATATGCGGCATCGACATGCGGTATCCGGAAGCGGGACTCTACCTGACATCTGCGCTACTCCGGCCGGTAGCCCCGTGGCGTGGAAGCCCGCCCGTTGCGCCTGCAGCAGATGCGGCAGAAGCCGCGCTGCAGGGGATGCGCCAGGCGCCCCCGTACCGTCCTCCTGCGAAGACACGACACGACACATGGCATGCCATGAGGAGCATTCTCCAGACGTCGGGCAAACGAGTTCAGAAGAAGTCGAGGGCCCGACTTGCCTCGAGTCGCTCATCGCACATGATGCTGGGCTGCGGCACGGGCCTGGGCGGCGGCGGCGGAATGACGATGGGCTTGGCGGAGCGCGGGATCTCCTTGGCGCTGGAGCCGGGCACCTTCTTGCGCCGCGGCAGCTGTCGAGGTGGTGGTAGGGAAAGGGAGGGATTGTAAGAGGTGAAGCAAGAGTAAGTCAGGGCGCAGAGCTTGGCGAGCAATTAGGGTGCGATGCCTAGCGGCGGCGCCTGCTCTTAGCACAAAAGCAGCGTACCTGGTGGTGCCGGCTGAAGTAGATACCTATGGGGAACAAGTAAGGGGGCGAAAAGCGGCCGCGCGCACCGTCACAGGCCTGGTTGAGGACAGTCTCTCGCCGCACACACCAATCGTTGCACGCACGGGTCTGGCCCACCCAGGAACCCGTTCGGCTCACCGCAGGCATTGCACAGGACGATCTTCTTGGTCAGCGGCCGCCGCCACTGCGGGCTCTCGGTAGTGCCGCAGTGGTGGCAGGGGCCGCCGGGCACGCCGGCCTTGGGGCTGGCCCTGCGGCAGGAGGCAGGGGTTTTGTTCACGCGCGTTGCTGCAGCCGTGCGGCCCTGAGCCAGACCCCGTCTTAGTTTCGTGTGAGCGGGAAGGTGAGACCGGAATAGACAGCAAAGCAGCTCGCACATCTGGTGGTGTCGGCCAAAGACAAGGCATCCCGCACCTGCGGTGGGTAGCCGTGCCGTCCTCGCCGGCCAGGCCTTCCTCGCCTTCGTCAACGTCACCGTCCGTTGTGCCGTCGCCGGTGTCCAGCCCCGTCTCTCCGGATCCGTGCGATGCCGATGCCGGCTGCGCCGCCTGACCCACATTCCGCGGCGGCCGCGGCGGCCTGCCTGCTGGCCCGGCGAGCCCATGCCCCGACGTGCCAAGCTCTGCAGTGGGATCGCAGAATTGCAGCCGTCCCGCGTCAGCGCAATTGCACCACTGGTAAGGACAGCACATACAAAGTAGTTCTTTGCTTACCCGATGGCCCGCTGTCGCTGCTTGTCCGCTTGGCATCAGCCTCCTCGGCCGCCGGGCCCCGCCCTCGGCCGCGCCCAGCCGCCGGCTTGCGCCCCGCAGAAGGCGGCGGCTGCCGCCTGGGGCGCCTGCGTTGCCGCGTGAGCTCCTCCTCTTGTTCCTCATCGGGATCTTCAATCGCCTCCTCGGCCAGCAGTAGCTCCTCGTCGTCCAGCCCGCCAGCGCGGTTGGGTTGTGCTGAGCTCGGCATGGATGCGGCTGGAGGCGATGTTGGTGCTGCTGCGTCGCCAGAAGCCTCGCCCTCACTGTCCAGGACCTGCCGCACGGTCTCTAGAAGGGCGTGTGCAAGTGCATCCGTTTGGTCTTGTCCTCGTTGTCGCTTGCTGCGCCGGTCGGGCTGTTTCCTTGCCCCATCCATGGCTGTTCGAAGGCGACGGCACGCGCCGCCGTGGCGCCGCTGCGAGGTGCAGAGGGGCGTGGGCAGAGACGTCACAACTTCGGTCGTGCCACGGCGTGGTTGAAAGCCCCAGGGTCATCAGCGCTGCCCAGCCACAGCCAGGGGGGGCGCCCAGGACTTCTGCACAACAGACCGGCCGACTTGGCGCCAGATCGCGCGGCGCATCGCGACAATCTATACCAGCGCCACGCAGCCCTATATAGTAGTTAGTAGCGGTGGATAGCCCGGCACGCTGGACACCCGGCACAGGCTTAAATGGTCGCACCAACGTCCCAACGGCAGCAGCCCAAATCCCGCCGCGAGGTGCAGGACATCGCGGCCTGTTGCCTGCTGCAGACAAGCCCACCACGAGCCGTTGCTGACTCCGCAAGCGCTGCACGGAGCCCACCTGGCGCACCCCAAAGCAGGCGCGTGCCCGCGAAGTCGATATCAGGTATAAGGCGCTATCAGTGGGCAATGTGCGAGATGCCGCCTCGTTGTAACAGCGCAAGCGAATTTTCTCAGGTGTAGCACCGGCGCAGCGCCGAGTCGCTTTTGCTGTTGAACGACTAGTATGAAATTCAAGGGTAAGAGCCAGGCGTTAGTCGCAGGTTGGCGGGCCTGTCTCTGCGCATTGGTTGACTGGGTCGTCGTCGCCTTGGTAACAGACGCGAACGGTAACAAGCGGGTGCGTTTCGTGCAAGTATTTGCTATGAGTCGGGTGTCTATGGTGCTCGAGGCGATGTAGGTCGATAGATCGCCAGCTTGGCGCCCAATCGAGGTGTCTGCCGTACGGTCGATGCCCACCACCGTCAGTTGGAGTGGAAAGCGGCAGGAATGGTGACGTCCCTTGCAGCTGTAGTTTGATGGGCTGGAGATGGGGTCAGGGGAGGGGTAGGGAGGGCAGGGCTGGGCAGGGGCACCGTGATGGACACCCTTGGACACCGTCTCACGCCGACACCAGGGGAGCGGCCCCTGTTCTCTCCCCTGACCGACACTCCTGACGTATCAAGCAGTACAAAGCTGCCCCTGGCTCATCTGGCTCCGCCATGGCCCCGCCCCCGTCATCCCACCTGTCCTTCCCCACCCCGCAGCACCCTCTCCCACCGACCGTCCTCGGGTCCCCCCTCACCAGGCCTTGCTGCGTTCGCCGCCGGGCGTTGGGGAGGCGCCCCTTCTGCTGTGATCCAGGCCCCTGGCCCCGCTGGTTTGTTCCAAGTTAGTTGGAAGGCCCCCAGCGGCCCCTGGAGGCACACCGCCAAGCAAGTAGCAGCAGCCCAAAGGCGGCCGGCACCAGGCGACATCAGGTGTGACCAGCACCGCGCTATCATGGCACCAGCGGCCTGGCTATCGGGACTTTGGAGGCGGTGGTGCGCAGAACGCCCAAGCACTATGCGATGGTGGCTATGATACCGTGCGCGGACTGCGGGATGCCCAGCCAGGCTCGGACGTGGCGAGTACACGACAACAGCACGTCATGGCGGGCGACGAGCACCACAGCAGCGCCTTACACAGTACACTTTTTGAATACATGACCTGCCACGCGCCGCGGGTTCCCTCCTACCAGGGGTTCCCTCCCCTGCCTCCTACGCTTCGCGCCTAGCACGGACAAGGTCTGCGTGGCCCGCAAGCACCAGCACGCTTCACGCAGCGACCCCCGCCTTGAGGCGACATATCTATGGTTCCCCGTCAACCCTCGTGCGCACGCGGCATCCACATCGCCGGCGACCCAGTAGCGCCGCAGCGCTGTCCCCATGCCCAGCGCTCCTACTGCGCGGCGGGGGCTTATCGCCTAAAACAGGCGCATCACTTTCAAAGCAGCTATGCCGAAGTTCGCATTCCTGACCAGCAGGTGCCGATTCGTAAGTCCCCCAAAGAAATCCAAGCCGCTGCCCTCATCCCATTCCTACACGTATTGTTGTACAACCCCCACAACGCCCTGCTTGTGTACATAAGACAGCCCCGCGCCCGCCAAGAATCAAGCGATACAACACCCCAGTAGGCCCGACGCCAGAGCAGTTGCCCGCCCCGCGCCGCCGCACTTCGACCGGCAGGCCGCACAATTCGTCCCAAGCTGATGCGCCTCAATGAAAAGCTGCCTAACAACATGCGTGCAAGCCACCAGTCACCATGAATACCAGCGCCCCCCACTCACGCGCTGCGGTCACGAGCACAACAATGTGCACACGCGTCTCTCTCTTCGACAAGCTAGCCACCTCCAAAACAGGGCTCATCGTGCGCGGGCGCGGCGCCGTCTCGCCCGGCGCCCCGGACGAGTATTCAAGACGGCTGCGCCCCCGCCCCAAGTTTTCCGCAGTGGCCCACCTCCACGACGCCCCAGTGGCACCTCGGCCCCGGCCCAGTGTGGGCACGCTTCCGCAGTCCTCACACCGCCGCCACCGCCACGGGGTGCACCTCCGTCATCGAGTTGATTGCGCCCGGCAGCGTCAGGAAGGCGGCGGCCGACAGCGTGTGGAAGGCGGCATGCGTGTACGGCAGCCTGAAGGGATAGCGCGAAACCCGGCGGCCGCGCAACAGTTAGCAACGGGCAGCTCAGGTCAGCAGCGCTCAGGGTGGCGCCGCCCCCACGAGTGGGCTCGTCATGCGGTGCAGCAGGCCGCAGCTTGGGCCCCGGCCCACCATCGCAGCAGCGGCGTGTCCTCCATGGTGAAGCACGCGGCGGAGCCCAGCGTCAGGGCCATGTGCGCGGCCCAGCCCCGCAGCAGGCTCGGCTGTGACAGAGCCAGCAGCAGGTATCGCAGCTGCGGCAGCAGGGAGAACGGCGGCGGGCAAAGGGCACAAGGGGTTTTGTTGGCAGGAGCACGCTGCAGGGGGTGGAGGCCGAGCGGAGGCCGGGCGAGCGTGCCCCCCGGAGCAGGCGATGAACATGACTCCACGGCCCGCTCCTCGACTGTCACGCACCAACCCGGCTGCCAATGTGTTCCCTGCTCCGCGCTGCTCCGCCCCTGGCCCCCTGGCCACAAGGCCGTAGGCGCAGAGACCCACCTCGACGGCGGCAAAGTTGGAGCTGCTTATGAGCGCCGGCTTGAAGGGCGTGGCCGCAGCCATGAGCGCCGCCAGCCAGCGCGGCGCGGGCCCCACCACCGCGGAGCGCAGGATCATGCTGGCTGCGGCGATGCTCCAGTAGTCGGCCTTGCGGGCGTGCGGCCGGAAGCGTCCCCAGGAGCTGCGGGAGGGAGCGGGCAGGCGGGCAGGACCGCGGACAGCTGGTTGTGGGTTGTGGGTACGCACGCGTGGGTGCCGTTGGGCCGTCGGGTGCGATATGGCCATGGGACACAGCTACTGCACGCAGATACCGGGTGCGTCAAGAGCTTCTCAGTGTGACAGCGTGCGGGCCACCGCCGCTACTTGCCCGTGGTAGATGGTGGCTACGATGCCGACGGCGCAGAAGGCCCAGCCGAAGCGCCGCGCCGCCAGCGAGCGGCAGGTCCGGATCATCTTGCCGCCCGCCTGCGGGACGTATGCAAAGGACGCACAGGGATATTTTCAGCCCCCTTCAATTGCTGCAATGCACCTTTCGCTGCCTAGTCCTTGCCATGTACGCCCGGCACAGCGCCGCTCAGGCCGGCAACCGGGGCGCCTGTCCCGACCCACGTCCAACCCGTCGCGGCCTCAGCTCCAGGCCCACCTGCAGGAACATGCCGCAGGTGGCGACGTTGATGGCCCGCTCCAGCGGCTGCTTGTCGTGCTCACCAGGGCCCTGCGGAAGTCGGAGCGTCATGGGACGGGGGAGGCTTGGAGATGAAGCAGCACCCCCCAAGCGCGGCTGCGCAGCGCCTTGAGGCCGCTGGCTGCTGCCGCGTGCCCTGGTCCAGGGCACAGCGAAGGCCCCCAAGGCTAAGCACTGCCTGCCCTGGCGCTGGCTGTTCCTGGCGGCCGCGGCCCAGGGCGCCTTAAGCTGCTGTGCCCGGGCCGTAGCGCACGGCTGTAGTCCCTCTGCCCCGGCTCACGCACCTGAGGCCCCAGGCGGCCCGCCACGCAGCGCAGCACTCGGCCCAGCCGCCGCAGCGGCCCCACACGGCGCCGCGGCCTCGACAGCGCCAGCAGCAGCTCCTGCTCCTGCTGCGCTGCGGCCTCGAGCTCGGCTGGCCGCTGCAACACGCACGCCGGCTCCGCGTCGCTCTCTGACCGCCGGCGCTCCACCAACTGTTGCTGCTGCTGCTGCTGCTGCTCGGCGACCTGCAGCTGGCGGTCGAGCGAGAGCCGCTGCTGCACGTTGTGGGCCTTAACCACGTGGCGGTGGTGCACGTGGTAGTGCGGCAGCTGGGGCGCTGGCTGCTGGAGACGGCCGACGCGCCACCGGCGGTGGGTGGGCGCCGGGGCCGCGCTGGGCCCGCTTGCGCCAGCGCCGTCGCCAGGTGGGTCACGCACGACTTGCCAGTACGGCCGCCGAAGCCGAGCGGACAACTGCCGCAGTTGCCGCGCGAGCTCGCCCGCGGCACTTCGGAGGTTACGCAGCGGGCGCCGTTGCAGCGGCGCGGGGAGCGGCCGCACAGGCACTGGCTGTGGGTGGCTATGGTGGTGCCCATGGGTGTGGTCCATCAGAACTGAGCCCGCCCCGCTGGTGAGAACCGTGAGGGCCCTCTGCGAATCCATGGCGCAGGCTTGCAGTCGCCGCAGCGCCGAGGACGGCCGGTCGAGGTCCCAAATTAGCTGTCAGTCGTCGTTGTGCTGTGTGAGAGCCTGGCGCGGCGTTTCTGCGGAAAGCGAGTGAGCTGACGGTCGCGCGGCTGCGTCGACGTGGCCTAAAGTCACACTTGTAGCGCTACGAATCGCTATATGGGCACGAACCGCGGCATCGAAGAAGGTGCGATGCCTTTGGTGCGGGAACAATACAATTGTTCGAGAGAGCCTCGCCTTGCACGGAGGTTCGCCGCGAGCTCGCCGGGGTTGGTCCCGGCGGTCGCTGTGGTGGGTGAAGCGTATGTATGGGCAGTGTCATTAAGGGCAGACTTGTCAACTGCTTGCATCGGCGGGGCCCAAAGGTGTTGCCGTGACACACCTAAATACTCTGACACAATGTTCTGCAAGATGTACGCTACGTGGAAGTAGACGCGCTGCAAAACCTGTCGGGGTCGAAAATGGAGCCCGACTGTGACCTTCCGCCTGAGCAGGCTGTCAGCCCCCTAGCCCAGGTCATAGAAGCTATAGACCCCCATGATGCTGACTGTTCCAGGCTGCGCGCCGTGCTCGACGTCTTTGGCGCGGATGACCTGCTTTCGCTGGACGACGGGGGTGTGTCTCCCCTACACCACGCCGCACGCTCTGGCTGCACAGCTGCCGCCTCATGCTTGTTGGACGCGGTCGGCGGCGACCGGCAGGTAGGGCTGTCGAAAGCCGGTTCCCGCCACAGCAGAGCCCCACCTTCCGCATTAAGGTCCCGCGCTTCCTGCCCTTCCCCAACCCGCCGCAGCTGCAGGCCGCCACCACACCCGCGCCGCTGCACCACGGCGCAACGCCGCTGCACTTTGCCGCAGCGCACAGCGAGCCCACGCTCCGGCTGCTGCTGGAGCGCCTCGGCAGCGACGCGCTAGTTGACTGCTGCGACGACCGCCAGCAAACGCTTCTGCACTACGCAGCCGCAGCCAACAATGAGGCCTCCCTGCGCTTCCTGCTGCCCACTTTTTCGCGCCGCCTCGGCGTCGACGCCCCCGACGCCGCCGGCGCGACGCCGCTGGTGGCTGCGGTCGTGGCGGGCGCGGCGGGAGCGGCGCGGGCGCTGCTGAGCGCCGGCGCGGGGCTGGTTCCAACGCCTCCCCGGGGCTGGGGCCCGCTGCACTATGCGGCCATGCGGGACGATGGCGCCATGGTGGCGCTGGTGGGTGGCGGGGGGGGGCTGAGGCCGGCAGGGGGCAGCGGGCCCTGGTTTGGGCTCCTGTGGGAGGGGCTGGGTGGCTACAGTGGAGACCGCGCACAGGGCGGGCAGGGGGCTGGGGAGGGTGGAGGGCTCGGTCTGGCGGGGGTGCAAGGGCAGGCATGGAGGCTGAGGCATGGGGCTGGGCAGGCCAAGGCGCGACACGGAGCGGGGTGCTGGGCATGGCACTGGGCAGGTTGGAGAGCTAGGGCTGGCATGGAGGCTTGGGCCGACAGGCATGGGGCAGGGGCAGGCAGGCATATGAGGCTGGGGCAGGCTGGCATGGGGCTGGCAACCTGGCACGGTTGCGGTGCATAGCAGCCCCTGGAGCCTCATGTCGTCATCATGCGGGCCATGCTCCCCGCCTCCCCATGCAGCTGTATGACCACGTGCTCAAGGCGCTGGGCGGCAACGCCAAGGCGGCCGCCGCGGAGCTCAACGCCGCCGACACGGCCGCGCAGCGCACGCCGCTGCACGTGGCGGCAGAGTACGGTGCGTGACGGCTCCAGGGAGGCTGCATTTCCACCGTCCTCCGTGCTCGCGGCTGCAGGTCACACCCCTCCCGCTGCCGCTTCTGCGCAGGCGCGGCCAACGCCGTCCAGCGGCTGCTGCAGCTTGGTGCTGCCGGGGACCGCCGCGACGCCGGCGGCCGCACGCCCCTTCACCTCGCCGCAGAGCGCGGCTGGGGCCAGGCCGTAGTCCTCCTAGCGCAGCACGCCTCCGCCGCCGCTGCCACCGCCGCCGCCAAGGCCAAGCCCAGCCGCCGCGGCTCCGCCGGCTCGCCCGGCGTAGACGGCGGCGCCTTGGCGGCGCCGCCAGGCGCGCCCGACGCCTCCGGCTTCACGCCCATGCACCTCGCGGCTGCAGCGGACGCCGTCGAGGCGCTGCGGGCGCTGGCGGCGGCGGGGCACGACGTCAACGCCCGCGCGGTGCGGACGCCAGCGTCGCTGCCGGGCTGCGAGGGCTGGGCGCCGCTGCACTGCGCCGTCGCGGCGGGCGCGGTGGCGGCGGTGCGGCTGCTGCTTGGCGAGCTAAGGGCCGACCCACATGCCGCCGGCTCGGATCCCGAGTACGGCCTGCCGGGGTACGACCTGGCGGTCGCTCTGGCGGCGCCGCCTGAGGCGCCGCCGCCGCCGGCTGGCGGCGCCGCCGCTCGGAGGCCTGACGAGCGGGACCGGGCGCTGCCTTACCCTCCGCTCAAGGAGGGTACGGCTGTGGCGATCATGGAGGCCTTTGCGGCGGCGCTGGGCGGCGCGGCGGCGCCGGGCTCGGACCAGAACCGCATGCCCGAGCTGGTTCCGGTGCCCCAGAGTGGGGAGGCGGCGCCGGAGCTGCACATGTCCAAGGAGGCCCAGGAAGAGGCGCCGCCGTCAGGTGCGGGCTTCAAGGAGGGGCAGCCTGAGGGGCAGGCGCTGGGGCTGCAGGCACTCAAAAAGAAGGAGGCGACGAGGGAGGAGAATGCCGGGCCGCCGGCGGCAGGCGAGGAGCAGCGGGCGGGCTCGGCGGCAGAGGGGGCGCGGGTCGGCAGGCAGGAGGTGGATGCGGGGAAACCGGTTGTGTCGGTCGACAAGATGATGGCCTATATGCGCATGCCCGAGCCGGCGGCGACTGCGGCGGCTGCCGCGGTGGAGCCCGAGCTGGGCGCAGCTGCATCCCCAGCCAGGGCCTCCGGCCACATCAGCTCGGGCGACGGCGGCGTCAGCGGTGAGCCCACAGAGGAGATCACCGCGGAGGAGGAGGGCGAGGAGGAGCAGCAGCAGCGGGAGAGCGGAGAGGGCTCGCGAGAGGGCTCGCGAGGCCGTGCGCGCGCGTTCGCGGAGCGGTCCGACGTGACCGGCAGGTGGCGGCGCGCGGCGGCGGCGGCGCTGGCGGCCGCCGAGGAGGAGCCGGAGGAGGAGGCCGAGGAGGATGCAGCGGAGCTAGCGGACGAGCGCTCGTCGGGGCGGCAGGCCCGCTCGGAGCCGCTGGAGGAGCCGCGGGAGCAGGACCAGCTTGCGCTGCAGCAGGAGCAGCGGTGGCGGCAGTGGGACAGCGCGCGCGAGGCGGGCCGCCAGGCGCGGCTCGCGGCCGCACGGGAGCGCGCGCTGGCGGACGAGCTTGCGGCGGCGGGGCAGCGGCGGGCTGCTGAGGACCTGGACGAGCTCAGCAACCAGGCGCAGGCCTTCCGGAGGACGGGCCGCAGCCTCCGCAAGAAGGAGGGCCCCTTTGCGGGCCTGGGCCGCGCCGTGAGCTCGGCCTGGACCTCGGTGCGGGAGGCGCTCACCCACCTCCGCGTGGACGAGGGGCCGAGGGCCGCGGCTGCGAGCCTGAGGGCCGTCGTGCTGGTGCCGGGGACGGCGGCCGGCGCTGCAGGCGGCGGGTTCGCTGGGCGTGGGGAGGAGCCCGACCACGAGCCGCTGCGGGCGGCGCCGGCGGCGCCGGTGGCGCAGGCGCGTCTCGAGGGAGCGACGCTGGCGGCGCCGCGGCCGATGCGGTCGTTGCTAATGGACGAGGCGGAGGAGGCCCGGCGCGAGGCGGAGGAGGACGCGCTGGTGTCCCTGGACGTCACGTACCAGTCAGGCGTAGCAGCAGCGGCCTCCGTGGTGGCTGGCGGCGACGAGGATGGGTTCGGCGCAGCAGCCATGGCAGTGGCAGGCGGCGGCGGCGACGGTGCCGCGGCGGCGGCGCGGCTGCCGCCAGCCGGCCAGCCGCCGCCGCTGCGGCAGGCGGCCCCTGCCTGGCAACTGGCAGCCGCGGAAGTCGATGGGGCGGCAGGCAGGGTGATAGCGGCGATGGCGCCCTATGAGCCGCCACCCCGTGCCGCCGCCGCCGCCTATGCGCCGCCGGGACCCACGCCGCCGCCGCCGCCCGCTCCCGCCGCGCCCGCGCCCGTGCCCGCAGGCTCTGCCGTGGCACGGGCTCTGCCGCCGGCGGCGCGCAGCCCGCCGCCGCAGAAGGGCGGGCTGTTCGCGTCAGCCTTCGGCACCCCCGGCGGCGTCGTACAGCTTGCGACGCTCGCCGGCGCCGTCTCGCCCTTCACCCACCTCGCCGGCCCTGGCGCTGCGCCAAAGGCCTCCGCCTCGCCCTTTGCCCGGATGTCGGGCAGCGGCGCCGCCGCGCCGCCGCAGCCCATCGTCGCCGTCACGCCGCCGCCGCCGCACGCCACTGTGGCGGCGCCGCCGCCGGCGGCGCCGTCCCCGATGGCATCTCCCTGGGGCGCGTCCACGCTCAACCGCGCCATCCTCAAGGGCCAGAGTCGCATCGTGGAGATGCTGCTGCAGGCGCTGCCGCCGCGCACCGCCGCCGTGCGTCTGGTGCCGACGGCGCCGCCGGCCGCCGCCGCCGCCGAGGTGCGGCCCTCGCCCGGCGGCGGCGGCGGGCCGACGCAGCTTCGAGCGGTGGTGGAGCACTTAGGCCGCGAGCTGGAAGGCCTGGTGAGGAGGCTGGGTGAGGTTGGCGGGTCCAAAGATCGGGCGAAGTGGTGGGCCGCCGTGCCGCTGGCTGCATTTCCGTCGCCAGCGGCTGCCGTCACGCCGACACGAACCCGGCTGTACCCGCTCCCTCCCCGCGCCGCAGACGTTGGCCGGCAGCCTCCTGACCAGCCCCTCGCTGGCCCGCCGCATGGCGCACCTCAGCATCTCCGCCGCGCCCGGCCCCGCCAGCCCCACGCCGCCCACCCCGGGCGCCGCCGCGCCGTCCCCAGCCCCCGCGCCCTCGCTCGCGCCCCACTGGTCCGGCTCCGGCTTCGGCCCGGGCCTGGGCTGGGGCTCCGGCTTCGGCCCAGGATCGCCGCACCCGGCGTCGTCGCTGCCGCTGCCGCCCGCCGTCCGCGGGCTGCTGGAGCTCCTGCCGCCTGCGGCCGCGGCGACGGCGGCGGCGGCGTCCGACGGCGCCGAGTCGGGCTGGCCTGCGCTGGAAGCCACCGCCGCCAACGGCGACACCGCGGCCTGGCTGACGCTGCCGCAGGCGCTCGACCTCCGCGCCGGCTGGGCGTGCGTCGAGGTGCACGCCACCGGCGGCGCCGCCGGCGGCCACCTGTGGCTCGGCGTCGGCACCGCCGCCGCCACGGGCGCCAGCGGCAGCGCCGCGGCGGAGGCCGCGGCGGCGCTCGGCGGCGGCGCCGCCGGCATCGCCAGCGACGCCAGCGCGGCCACGTCGCGCCTGTACAGCGCGGTGTCGTCGTCCATCTGGTCGGGCTGCTCCACCAGCGGCGAGGGAGTGCTGCCCGGCTCCACGCTGGTGGACTTCAAGGAGGGCAGCGTGGTGCTGGGCGGCGTGGTGGGCGGCCGCCACAAGGCGCTGCAGCTGCCGGCCGCCGCCTCGGCCGGCGGCGGCGGGCGCTGCGCGGTGCTGTGGGAGCCGTACGGCCGCACGCTCACCGCCGTCGTCAACGGTGCGACTGGCTGACTCCGTGGGCGTCCGTCAGGGCAGGGCCTCGCGTTCTGCTGTTCACTCAAACGCTCCTGTCACTCGCCGGGGGTCCACTCTCCTGCGCTGCCCCTCCCTCCTCACACACATGCCCCTGATTCGCAACGCGCAGGCCGCAGCCCCGAAGTGGTCAGCCCCGACCTGCCGCCCGGCCCCGGCGCGCTGGTGCCGCTGCTGGGCGTGCAGGCGCCCGGGCTGCGGCTGGCGCTGCGCTGGGGCGCCGCGGGGCTGAGCTCGCGCTGCGGCTGCGTGGACGAGATGCTGGCGGCGGCGCAGGAGCAGCGGCGGCCGAGCGAGCAGCCCTGGCCCAGCAAGGTGGGGGCGAGGGCGCCTGGGGCGTGGCGTGGGATGCAAGCGTGGCGTGGCGAGTAGCTGGCTGGGCTGGTTGTTGCAGCATTGGAGGCAGGCTGACAGCTAGGTGGGCTGGTTGCGGCAGACGGTGGACTGAGGCCCCCCAGCGCGTGTTGCGCGTGCAGCAGGGGAGGGCAGCTGGAGCGCGGACAACGGTTTTGTGTCGGGCGTGCTGCCGCGGCGCGACGCAGGCATGACCCGACAGCTGGACTCGTTTGATGCAGCCGTGCGCCTCGCCCAGGTGCCTTTTCCCGCTCTTCCCCACGCAGGAGCCGTCCATGACCAGCCTCCACTTCGCAGCCTGGTGCGGCAACACGCGAGTGCTGCCGCAGCTGGTGCGGGCCAAGGCCTTCCACCCGGACGAGCCGGACGGCGACGGATGGACGCCGCTGCACTTTGCGGCGCTGGCGGGCAGGACAGAGGTGCGGCGCGGCTATTGCACTGATCAAAGCACTTGGGAGTAGGGGTGCCACTCGACAGCCCCTCCTCAAACCCTGGACCTAGCACGAGCCTCCGGTCGTGCCACGCCAGCCCCTGCTCCATCCTGTGCGCCCATGCTTGCCCCTCTGTCTCCCTGTCCTCCCTGCCTCGGCCCCAGGCGGTGACGGAGCTGCTGCGCCTGGGTGCCGCCGCCGACGTGTACACCTACCACGGCCGCACGCCGGCCATGCTGGCGGGTGCGCGGGCCTGGGGGCTGGCCGGAGTCCCTGGGGCATAAGCCTCGCAGACTCCCTGCTTCCACCTCACCCCTGCTGCGGCCATCCCGGCGCTTGGCGTCGCTCCTCGCGCCTACTGTGCCGCGCTTCGCCAAGCCATCCTCGGCATCCGCCGCCCCCGTGCCCTCGACCTCCGGGCGCCCTTGCCTCCTCCCTCCCCTGCCCCACTCCGCCTCCCTGCCCTCCCCTTCCCATGCAGTGGGCTCCCGCCTGGCCCCCGGCGGTGACGCCTCGCTGGCCTCCTGCCTGGCGCTGCTGGTGGAGGGCGGCGGCGCCAGCATGGCTGTCGCGGACGAGCGAGGCCGCTCGCTGCTCATGCTGGCGGCGAGGGCGGGCAATCTGGCGGTCGTCGAGTACCTGCTGGCGCGGGGTGCGGCCCCGGGGGCTGAGGGGGCTGATGGGGCTGAGGGCGCTGAGGCACCTGGGCCGGGGCTGGGGTCGTGGCTGGTGGCAGGGGCCACCCGTGGCTGGTGGCAGGGGCCACCCGCGACCGAGGAGCATACTCCAGGCTGCTGCGGTGTTGGGGGCTGCGTTGGCAGCAAGAGTGTGTGTGCGGTTCTGCCAACTCCCTCGCCGTGTGGCCGCAGGCCTGGACCCCTTTTGCTGCGACGCCGACGGCCGCCGCGCCGCCTGGTACGCGGCGCAGTGCGATGTGCCCGAGGTGTTTGATGCACTGGAGCGGGCCATGCACGGCAGCAGGGCGGCGGCGGGCAGCGGCGGCGTGGCAGTCAGCGGCCGCTCAGGCAGCGGTGAGGCCGGGGATGCATCGGCGTAGGGTCAGGGCGCTCGGCAGCAACATCGCTCTGACGACGCGCGGGGCCAGGCATGGCCTGGTGAACGACAGCGGCCTTTTGCCACGGGCAGGATCTGTTGTCCGAATGTTCACCCCCTCCCTCCAGGCGGCAGCGGGGGCGGAGGCAGGCAGGGCGAGCGCAGCGGCGGCGGAGCAGGCAGCGGCGGCTCGTCGGGGCCCGCGGGCGGCGCGGCGCCGTCGCCCAAGGCGCCGCCGCCGGCTGCTGCTGGCGGCCTGAGGCCGTGGAACTGGGTGCTGGACCCCGAGGACGTGGTGTGGGGGGCGCTGCTGGGCGACGGGGCGTACGGCGAGGTGAGCAGTGAGCGGAGTGTGGTCCGGCAAGGAGGGGCTCAGGCAGCAGTATTAGGGTCTCAGGCACATTGCTCGCAGGCACATTGCTCGCAGGCCTGCGCGCATGCGAGGACCGTCCGTTTCCTGGCGCCTGCCTCGTGCCACCTGCAGGTGTACGCGGGCACCTACAAGGGCGCCAAGGTGCGCACCGGCACAGCAAGCTGCCGTGGCATGTGCCATGCGCGCCGCGCCCAAGCGTGGCGGGGCCGCATGGCCTTGTGCCCACGGCGCGCCAGCCAGGTCCCTGCCTCTCGCGCTCCGCCCCGCGCTTGGCCCACTTCCTACGACCGACTTGGTGAACCTACACGCCCGCGCCCGGTTGCGCCCTTCGCTGCCTCCCCCTCCCTCGCTGCCCCCTCGCCAGGTGGCCATCAAGCAGCTCAAGCCGCACCTGAGCGCTCGCGAGGTGACCACCCTGGAGCTGGAGATGAGCATCATGCAGGCGAGTGAGCGGCGGGGGGAAGAAGGCTGGGCGGCAGGCGCCAGTGGTGGAACTAGGCACGGGGAGCCGGGGGCAGCAGGCGCGAGGCCCGGGGGCGCACGGGGATGTGGGGAGGCAGGCCCGGGGGTGCACGGGGATGTGGGGAGACAGGCCCGGGGGCGCACGGTTCTCGGTCGAGCTCTGTCGCCGCTCGCAGCGGCTGGGGTGCGGACTGCCGCGGTGCCTTCGTCCCCACTGCCGCGGTGCCTTCGTCCCCACTGCCGCTGTTGTGGGCCCCCTATTCCTGCCACAGGCCCTGCCCGCCAACGACCGCATCGTGACCTTTATCGGCGCCGTGGCCCGGCCCGACGGCTCCCGCGGACTGGTCATGGCGCGGTGCGGACGGCGGGGCCCAGTGGCTGGCAGAGCAGCGCCGCTGACGTCACGCTAGCCGCGCCCCGCGACCTGCTGACCAGCCTGCCTGCCCGCCCCCGCCCCGCCTGCCACGAACCAATGAGTGTCTCGAGTGCGTGCGTGCGTGGGCCAGGGTTGGTGGGCCTGCGATCTGAACTTTCGTGCCCCGCCCCCTCCCATGCTATCGCTGCCTCCCTGCCTGATGCCCGCGCAGCTACACAAACAACCTGCACCGGCTGTTCCTGACGCGCGACGCGCGCCTCACGCCGCGCGCGCGGTTTGCGGTGGCGTGGCAGATGGCCGAGGGCCTGCGCTTCCTGCACGGCCATCGCGTCATCCACCGCGACCTCAAGCCAGGTGCGTGGGGGTGCGCCATGTGCATGTGTTGGGATCGTAGAGCCGCTCCGCAGTATGCATGCAACGACCATCGCAGCGCCGCCGCTCGCCTGACCCGCCTACTGCGGCTCTGGCTCCTCTGTTTTGTTGTGACGCAGACAACGTTCTCGTGACGGAGAAGCTGGATGTCAAGGTGGGACCCCCACAGCTATGAGCGTATGACAGCTGTGCCTACGTGGCCGTAGCGCGCCACCGCGCCACCGCGCCACCGCGCCAGCGCCTGCCGACCAACCTGGCCCTGCCGCCCTTCCGGCCTCCCACCACCGCCCGCTCGCAGCTGTGCGACCTGGGCCTCAGCCAGGTTCTGCAGGCCAACACGGAGATCACTAGCACGCGGGGCGCGGGCCACCCGTACTGGATGGCGCCCGAGCTGCTGCGGGCGCAACCGTACGACACAAAGGTCGGTGCCACCCGTGGTTTTCAACCTTCAAACTAGGGGTATCGTTGGTGCCTCGCCCTCGCCCTCGCCCTGCCTGGCTGGCTGCTAGTGCTGCGCGCGATGCAAAGGCGTGTGCGCGGCACATAGGGGCCCGTGATTGCGACAGCATATGCATCACGGGTTCACGGCGTGGCCTTGGATGTCGCCCGCCGCAGGTCGACGTGTGGTCCTGGGGCGTGGTGTTCTTCCAGCTGGCCTCCTGGCACGATAACGACATCTACAGCGGCATGCTGCGCGAGGCGGTGAGGCCTGGGCCGGTGCGGCCCTCCTCGAACACCGCCAGCTGCACAGCCCACTGCCCCTCCCAGAACATAGCCAGCCCTACCATGTTCACTGCCTAGGTAACCAGCCCTGTCATAATGAGCACGCAGCTTGTTCACGTCAACTCATTATCGTGCTCTGCCGCCGCCGCCGCCCGTCAGGTGGTCTACCACTGGACGGACCCCCAGGGCCGCCCGCCGCGGCTGGCCGAGCAGCTGCCGGCAGGTGTGGCCCCGGAGGTGGCGGCGCTGCTGGCGGACTGCCTGGCGGAGGAGCCGGGGCGACGGCCCAGCATGGAGCAGGTGCTGCAGCGGCTGAGCGGCATGAAGGCCAAGGAGCTGCCGCGGCCGCAGCTGGCGCTGGGCGTGGTTGAGTAGGGGTGGCGAGGGGTGGAGTCGAGGACTTGTGTGTGGGTGCGGCGTGCGGTTGTGGAAGGCTGGGTGGCTGGGCGATGCCTCGGAGACTGCGGATGGCAGAGCGATGCGAGGGCGCAAGGATACGGCGGGTTGTGGGAGGGGTGGCTGTGTCGAGGGAACCCTGCAGCATGGAGGCCTCCTCCCAGGAAGCCGGAGCTGCAGGCCCCGGCCCTGTCTCATCACTATGCAGTGGTGCCCGGCTTGCTGGGAGGCGGTTCGTCAGAGGTGCGGTTTGTATCGGCATCCAGCCTAAAGTATGAAGCGCTGCGTGACTTCGGGCAGCGCGGTCGGGGAATTGGGGACGAACGGGAAATTGTGTGCCTGGTACGGGTACAGTGTCGGGCACGTACAGATGCCCCTACATACCCCACGCCAGCCGGAATTGCACATAAGCACGAACACTGCTTTATTTGTCCAAGCAACAGCGGCGTGCACGCTCGGGCTCCGATAGTGTCGAGAACATGTTGCAGTTTGCTTTTTTAGCCGCCCTAGTGGGCCTAGCGGCAGCAGCTAACCTGCCTCAAGGAGCTATTATGGGCACGGGCCACACTGTGGGCTTCGGCGAGCTGAAGGTTAGCGGCAAGCTCTATGCGCCGGTCCAGCGCAGGACGTCGCAGCAACCGGACCCGCGACTGATACAGGCTGGGCTGGCTCGCAGGAGGAGTGGCGCGGCGAGGTCATCCACCTTTCCTGGTCGCCTCGCGCGTTCCTGCTGAAGAACTTCCTCTCCGACGAGGAGTGCGACCACATCATTAACCTGGTAAATCAGCATACTTTGCGGCGCCCCTGGTGCTGGGAGCCGGCCGCGCTCGGCTGTTGCTCCCTTTGGCCAGCTTCTACGTGTTCGGGCGTTGAGGGTTTGCTGAAACCGCCCCCGTTCCCCACAGGCCAAGCCCCGCATGGTCAAGTCCTCGGTTGTGGACAACGATAGCGGCAAGAGTGTTGATAGCGACATCCGCACTAGCACGGGCTCATGGATCGCCAAGGGCGAGGACGACATCATCGCGCGCATTGAGAAGCGCGTGGCTCAGGTTACGATGATTCCGATTGAGCACCACGAGGGTCTGCAGGTGCTGCACTACGTGGACGGGCAGAAGTATGAGCCACACTTCGACTACTTCCACGACCCCGTGAACGCCCGCCCGGAGAACGGCGGCCAGCGCGTGGTCACCGTCCTGATGTACCTGTGAGGACGTCCCCAATTGAGGGCAGGGACAAGGGCCGGTGGCCCGAAAGGGGCGCAGGAGACGAACGGCCCGACGTGGGCACACGCGTGACGGGGTTCAAGCGGGCACAACGCCATGTGCAAGCATTTACCCACGCCCTGTCATGAACATCTGTCATTCAATTGACGGCTGTCCTCTCCATCTTCTCGCCAGGACCACTGCCGAGGAGGGCGGCGAGACCGTTCTGCCCAACGCTGAGCAGAAGGTCACGGGCGAGGGCTGGTCAGAGTGCGCCAAGCGCGGCCTGGCCGTCAAGCCCATCCGCGGCGACGCGCTCATGTTTTACTCGCTGAAGCCGGACGGCAGCAACGACCCCGCCAGCCTGCACGGTAGCTGCCCCACCATCAAGGGCGACAAGTGGAGCGCCACCAAGTGGATCCACGTCGCCCCCATCGGGTGGGTCGCTCTATAGAGGTTGTTGGGCTGGGGAACTAACGCGGCTCGGGGAGGGCGCTGCCCTGCGTCCTCTTGCGCCCTGGCCCGCCGCAACCCCTAAACCCCACGCACCGCCGGGCCGCTGCGCCGCCGCTCTGCACGCTGCCGTGCAGAGGCAACTGAAGCGGCGCAGCGCGGCGGCGACGAGGGCCGCACAGCCAGCCTGCCCCCGCACTATGGGACGATGCGTCGATGAGCTGACGGGACTTCTGTCGCTGTCTCGCTACGCTCCGTGCGTCCTATGGACCGCAGTGGCAAGAAGAAGCTCAACCTGGGCACGCCCGAGTGCCACGATGACAACGAGCAGTGCCAGGAGTGGGCTTTCTTCGGCGAGTGCACGAAGAACCCTGGGTTCATGGCTAGTTCTTGCAAGCGCTCGTGCAAGCTGTGCTGAGCGGGATCGGGTGTGTGTGCATGTGCATGGGCATAGGTCGGACGGGTTTTTGGGTTGGCAAGGATGGTGGGGGTGGCCGGTACTACGGACGGTATGCACGCCAGGCAAGCACGCAGATATCGGAGTATCATGGCTCTGCGAGCTGTTGTGGCAGTGCCAGCTGTTGTAAGGCAACGGCTGTGAAAGCTTTCGCCCTTCGAATGTCCGCCGGCCCAAAAGCGCGTTCTCCAGGGTTCGTGGCAGGGCCGCCTGCGACGCCGCATTCTCGCTGCGAGGCCCACCTCACTGATCGGCTATCACTAGAAGAAAACCATAAGGAGTAGGTTGCGGTTGCGTGCGGGGCGGACAGGAGGTAGCCATCGGCAATAAATTCCCCTTCGTACAAATCAGCATCCGCCTAACACACCTCGCGCTCCAGCCCTCGCTAGTAACTGCCTTCTGTAACATCCACCGGTCAGTGCAGCCTCCTTGCCCTTGTGCACGCCAAGCACGTGCCATCCACGCACCCAGGGAAGCTTTTGCGCCTCCCTTGCGCCCATTCCACAATGCAGCGTGTTCCCAGCAGCCCCCACCCAATTCTGCCCACCGCCACCACCTCCAACGACGCCGCTATCACGTGGCCTGGCACGCGTCGTCGGCCGTGTACTTTGTGAGGAACTGCCCCAGCGCGCCCCAGTACAGCTCCGGCTCCACGTCATAGGCGTCCATGTGCGAGGCCTGATGGAACTCCACCAGGTGGCACGCCGGCGAGCGCTGCGCGGCGTGCAGTTTGTACATCTGGCTGGAGGGCACCATCTCGTCCTGGGGCAGAGGGAGGTGCAGAGCAGATTGTGGTAAGTGCGCCAGCTCAAGCCTTTACACACAACAGTCCTAAGACATGGCGGGGTGTGGTGGCTGGACGACACCACTTCGTCTTGCCCCTGGGCTGAGGTGTGGGGCAAGGTGATGTGCTGCCCAGTCCTGCCCGCCCAGCCGCGCACCTTGACGGACACCATCATGAGCAGCGGCATGCGGATGCGGCCGATGAGCGACAGGTTGTCCCACTTGTTGGTGACCAGGAAGTTGCAGGCGCGGCCGGTGCCGATGAGCAGCCCCAGCGGCGGCACGACGCGAGCCACCATGTCCTGCAAGCCAGGGCAGGCAAGCCAGGTCAGGCCAGGCGGCGGCAGTGTGCTGCGAGCCACCGCCGTGAGCGGGCCGCAGCGCGCGGCAGGCACGCATGCCGCGGCCGGGGCCGCATGGCCTCCAGGACCGTAGCTTGGCGCTGCTGCTGCCTCACCGCTGTAGCGGCAGCACACGGCCAGTCAGGACGCGCGGACACCCGCCACCCACCTGCACGCCTGTAAAGGTGTTCTCCAACACCAGTGCCCGGACCTGGCCAGGGCAGGGAGGCGAAGGGGGAGTGCCAGGCATGGGGCGATCGCGGTTGGCGCCGCTTCCCCCGGCCAGCCTCAGCTTGGGTGTGCACGCTCAGCTGGACCCGGCCCAGCGACCTGCGCCCCCCCCCCCAACCGCCATCGCGTCCCCACCTTGTCGGGCTGCTGCGCTGCCAGATGGGTCGCCACCGCACCGCCAAGCGAGCGCCCGAACAGCACCACCTTGTCAGTGGCCAGGTCCCGGCGGGAGGACACATACTCCAGGGCCGCGGCCGCGTCGCGCTTGAGGCCGGCCTCGTTAGGCGAGCCCGCGCTCTCGCCGTAGCCGCGGTAGCTGGGCGGAGGGGTGGAATGAGGGGTAATGGGGCCGAGTGGGGCGGTAGCGCATGGCGCTGAGGACGTAAGGAGTAAAAAGCGGCTGGGCGCGGGCGCAGAGGCCCTTTGGGCGCCGCTGCGCCCCGCGAGCGTCATGCCCACGGGCTCAGGTGGCTGCTCACCTCATGGCGAAAACCACCACGTTTGAGCGGTAGACGAGCAGACGCAGGAAAGGCAGTCGGTAAGACATGTTACCCGCGTTCTCCTGTGCGCCGGGCACGGTAGGAGGCGCACGGCGGGAGTTGGGCAACCCCGAGGCCTGCCGTTGAGGCGGTACCCAGGGCAGCGGCTCGCCCAGCGCAACGCCACGCCGCCCCTGGATTAAGTAGGCTGCTAGGCGCACAGTTCGCTGCTGCTATTTGAGATGTTTACATCATAGGCCGCTGCTGTTACCTGGAAGAAAATGACGACGGGCTTCTTCTTGATGGCCTCCTTGTCCCAGCCCCGGCCCCACAGCAGCCAGGCATGCAGCTTGACGCCATCGCTGGTCACCAGCTCCACGTCCTCGGATTCGAGCTGAAAGTCCGCGGGATACTTCCAGTATCCGGCGGGAAGGCCAGGGATGCGCGGCACGTAGAGCTGCGGGGCCGTGGACGGACACAAGGCCCGGTCAGGGCCCGGACAACTGGAAGTTTACCCCGCTGAGCGGCTGAGCGGCTGCGCTGGCTGTCTGATGCCCCTGCCCCCGATGCACTCCAGCGGGTCTCACAATTTTCTCCTGGAAGAAATAGAGCAGCGCCAGGCCCAGGCCGGCCACCCCGCCAGCCTGCAGCAGCGGGTGTGGCGGGAAGTTAGCCCTCAAGTACGCTGATGCGAATGGCTGGTGTGACAAGCAATTCTGCAAAAACCCATCATGGCATTTCCCCTGCCTCGGGAAGCACTAGCTTTGCATCTGAAGGCGACGATGGCCCTGTGCGCTCACCCCGCAGGCGAGGCGGAACAACCACTTCCCCAGCAGTCCAGTCATGCTATATGTCCATCTACATATGTGAGGGGAGCCGGTCGGCGAGGGGTACCAAGCAAAAGTTTCATTCGCGGGATGAAGGAGGAACCGAACGCTTCGAGCCGCTCCCTTGCACAGTTGCACAGCACCACCAGCCTAACTGCTTTGCACTCAAACACTTGCACTTGCTCGCGCGCTTCTGTCCTTCGAGCGAACGCTGTGAGACCGCTAGGCTTCTTTCCGCTTGCGCCTCGCTTCATAACAACCTCTTTTACCAATCGAAACTATGGCAGAAGCTGAAGAACAACAACCGGTGCGCCTGGGACCAAGCATGCAGCCCATGTGCCGCGTGCCAAGCGCCGGCTGACCTCTGCTCCTTAACGACGCACAGGATGAATACCAAGGCGAAGGAGACCCCGGCTATGAGGAAGGCGGGCCGATGGACAGCGGGGTGGGTGCACGGGGTTGCGGGGCGGGGTGCCAGGCCCCTCCTCACTCGCGCTCCCAGCGCGCTGTGGCCTCCTCTTGACGGCCAGCGCGCAGGCTGCACGGCCTCCCACATTGCAATGGGTTTGGGGTGTCAATGGCGTGGCACTGAAGTAATGCACTGTTGCTGTGACCTGACCCTGCAGGGCGAGGGCGAGGGGATGGGGCCAGGGCCCTCCGACGGCGCGGATGGAATGGGCCCAGGCTATGACCTCACACCCCTAGGTGAGCCCCAGCCAACACCGCGCAGCCTCGGGGTCAACTCCACTTCCACCCCTCGCAGCCCCTTCACGGCGCACTTGACAGCGCGACGCTACTCCCGCGACCTACACTGAGCCCCCTCGCACGCACGCCGTCCCAAACTGCGCCACCAGGCACGCCGCCCGACGGGATACGCCCAGGCGGCCAGCCCATGTCCAGCCGAGGCGCGTCATCGGGGCCCCGGTTACCAATGCCGGGAGCCGGCGGCGACAGCGACGACGACATGCCCATGCCGGGCCGGCTCGAGGCACTGGCGTCGCAGCGCTCGAACTCGACAGGCGGCAGCTCCCGGTACTCGCGGCCGGGGTCAGCGGTCATCAACCTGCGCGGCTCGCGGCCGAACAGCGCCGCCATCGCGCAGGAGATTGAGGGCTTTGAGGACGACTTCATGGTGAGTGGGCGGCGACGGCCAGGAGCGTATCGGACGTCCCCAAGGTGCTGAGTCGGCTACAGCCGTTAGGCCTGGGCACGGAGCTGGGGTGCTGTGCTGGGGCACGGTGCTGGGGGCTTGGTTTGGGGCTCGGCACTGAAGGCATTGTTTTGGGCGCGGGGTCGAGGGCCTGGTCTGGAGCACAGCGCTGGGGGCTTGGCCTGGGGCACGGCTCTTGGGGCCAGGTCAGGCGCACGGGTCTGCAGCCCTGGACTGAGGCTCTGGGCTCTGGCCGTGACAATCGCGCCAAGGCCTGCTCCTGTGGACGGTGCCCGATGCAATTAGCTTGGGCACGAGGCCTGACCTTGGGGGCACTGAGCTTGGCCCAGAACACTGAGTACAGCAGCCGCGAGGGATGTGGCTTGGGGGCTCAACCGGGACGGCTCCTGTGTGCGGTCGTTTAGGACATGTGGGTCCTGTCTGGCACCAAGCAAACTGGTTGTCGTTTTTAACATGCCTGATGCGGCCGCTACCTGCACCTGCCCGCTTCCACAGGAGCGTGTGGAGGAGGAGCCGGAGGAGGAGATGGCGGACGAGGAGGAGGAGGAGGAGGACTCGGGGCCCAGCATCCAGGAGCTCGTAGAGCGCGCGGAGCAGGAGCAGGTGCGAGAGGGGCATGCGGTCGCAGCCACACTTGCCGAAGAGCGTTGCACACCGTGCCGCCCCAGGCCTGCAAGCTCTGGACTTGGTGCCCTGCGACCCGGGGCCACATAGATGGCCCGTAGCCTCCTCGTCAACGCCGTGGCCTCCAGAGCACGCCAGACCCAGCACCCGACCTACACGCCGCTGTGTCTTCCTCCAATTCACAACTTCCTGTTCGCTCAGCCCAGCGCGAGAAGGGACTGTGTCGTGCCCCAATTCCTTGCGCCGGCGTTGAACCCGCGCCCTGGACTGCGCCCCGACCGCCGCCCCGCCGGCTGCTGCGAGCTTGACTCCCATGCCTCCCCCATGCCACATCCCGGCAGGTCCGGCTCATGGAGGGCAATGACGCGCTGCAGCGGAGGGTGCGCATGGCGCTAGACTTCCGGAACAAAGGCCGCCCGCCCGTCAACAGGGACATGTCGCGGCTGGACGGCGCGGCCACGCGGTACCGGGCGGCGCTGCGGCAGTGGATCGAGATCCTGGAGGAGCGCGACAGGTGCGGCGCGTGCCGTGCGGCTGAGGAAGCTGGGGCCGAGTTGCCGGTGCCACGAGCATCGAGTGGGCCATGCACGCCCTCGCAATGTTTGCGGCTTGCCGACTGCTTTCCTCCACGTAACTGGGCTTGGTTTGGCGTGCCTAGCTCCATGCACTGCACCCCTAACCCCCACACCCCCTACTCGGTCTGACTCCGCAGCGTGGAGTCGCATTATCAGACCACAATCTTCGACATGAAGTCCACCCTGGAAGAGCGCATCAAGCGCGCCGACGACATCAGCAAGGCCTACAAGCACTTTCGCCTGGAGGTGGCCAAGTCGGCCGAGCAGTCTAAGACCAGCCGGCCCATCAGCGACAAGCTGCTCGCGCAGCTGGAGGCAGACGGTGCGTGCCGGCCCAGTGTTGTGGGACCAATTGTTGTTCTCCAGCGGGACCGCGTGTTGGTCCTCCAGGCCAGTAGCCTCAAGCAATGCCTAAGTCCTGCGGCGTATCTACCCCTCCGTCCGTCTCCTGCCTGCCTAACTGCCTGCCTGACGCGTGATGGTTGTGCAGATGCGGCCAAGGAGGAGGAGGTGCAGCGCGTGCGGCTCAAGAACATCCACCTCACCAACCAGCTGCGCCGCATCGAACAGACGCTGCGGCAGAAGGAGGAGCTGGCCGAGGGGCTGCACCTGATCGACTTTGAGCAGCTCAAGATTGAGAACCAGAGCCTCAACGAGAAGATCGAGGAGCGCAACGAGGAGCTGCTCAAGCTCAAGAAGAAGACCACAACCACGGTGCAGGTGCGCTGCTGAGCTTGCCATGGGCTGGGTATCCTGGCGGTCCACCAGACACAAGGCCTACTTAGCAAGCGCCATCACACCCGCCCTACGCGATTGCCAGTAGCATCCGCCTGGCTGTGCACGTGTTGCGCTGCTGCGCCTAAGCATGCCGCCTCCGCCGACCGCATTCGTGCGCCCGTCTCCCGTCCCTCAGATCCTGACGCACGTGCGCGAGAAGCTGCAGTTCATTGAGAAGGAGAACGCCGCGCTAGCCTCAGCGCTCAACGGGCTGGAGGCGGAGCTGGCGGAAAAGCGCGACCGGCTGGGGCGCGCCAAGGCGGAGCGCGACACGCTTCGCGCCAAGGGGCGCAAGATCAAGGAGAGCGGCAACAACATCACCTCGCCGCAGCTGCTGGATGACATCGAGGTGCGGCGCCTGGCTTTGGTCTTGAGTCTTGCTTGGTGTGACAGAAGCTGCAGTGCGCGGCAGGGCGCCGGCGCTTCGTCTCCACCACTTCGTCGTCCATCCCTCCTGCGCCGCCCTCACGCCCTGCCCCGACGCCGCCGCGCCGCTGTCCAAGCGCAGGTGCAGAAGGACAAGCGCGACACGCTGCTGTCGGCGATCGAGGAGGCGCAGCGCCACTACGCCGAGCTAACCGAGACCATCCAGCGCACCAACCACCGCATCATGAATGTGACCGAAGAGCTGCAGCACGCGCAAACCGCCGCCGCGCTGCTGGGGCAGCCGGGCGCGGGGGGCGCGGCGGGCAGCGGCAGCCGCTCCATCAGCCAGCGGGCGTGAGGCTGCGTGGCTGCGTGATGCATGTGCTGGCGCTGAGGGCGGTTGGAGCGCAGCGGGGCTTTGGCGGGGCGCAGCGGGGTATCTGTGGTGCTGGGTAGTGTGTTCAGAAATAAGTGTGTGCAGTGCTGCGTGTTCTGTCGGCGGCGGCATTGCGGGCTTGGGTGCGGGGTCAAGGGGCAGGAATGGGAAGGCAGCTAACTGGTAGGCGAGTACGCAGGTTGGCTGTGGGGCGTGAGACTGAGACGTCCGGCTCAGCATGTTGGCTGCAACTGTCTGAGCTGACATATGATCGACTGTGCAGTGCTGACTGCTGTTGATGCTAGTAGGACATGGGACGATGGGTGCTGCTGCAGAGTGGCACGGTGCTGCCACCATATGATGGGGCGTGACAGGCATCCCGAGCCGCGCAATCGCGACACGACGGCTCGGGTAGCATCAGATGGTCGTGTTACACGGTCAAGCAAGATTCGAGAGGCGCGGGTACAGCTCCAACATCGTTTGTTGCGTCTTGCGGAATTGCACTTCCTATCAGCGCCGCGCAAGTAGCGCGCGGCTCCCAGGCCACAGCTGCACTCGTCACATGCACATGCCTCGCACATCTGGCGACGCGGGTCCAAACCACACCACATGAATGCCGCGCTCCCGTACGTACCGCGCCACACGCTGGCCGCCGCAATAGCAGAACCCAGCTCTTTGTCGGGCGGCGCCAGGAGTCATAAGGTATTGGCTGGGGCGGCCGCCGGCCCTCCAAGTTGGGACAGCCGCCACCGGCCCGCGCCCAGCCCACAATCCCACCATCACCACCACTCGGTACTGAAATCAAAAAGGTGCAGCAACCTGCGTGTCCTGGGCCCGCGGCAGCCCCACACGCGCCGCCTTGGGCGCCAGCCGAGCCGCCACCCAACTGCCAGCCAAAGCCACCATCCTGAGCCCCGTGCTAGCATGGCGGATGAGGCGGCCGACCTGCCGGCGAGACCCGCGCCGCTGCCGAGCTCCCTCTACCATAGAGACCCTGGCGATCTTGCAGCGCACGCGGCCTCAACAGCTCCTCAAATAGAACCGGACGTGCCCGTGTGGCGCCCGCTGGCGGCGTCTGCCGGGGCCGCCGAAGCCCGCACAACTCGACATCAAAGAGAAACACTAGCCAGCACCCCAACTCCCGTGGCCGCCGCAGGGGCGCGGCGCCTCGACGCCACCGCCGCCGCCACAACAGCCCCCATACCGCTCCACTCCAGTACATGTGCAATCAAACCTCCATCAGCTCCGCGCCCTCAGACTCCTCCTCGTCCTCACCGTCGTCGCCCATCCCGTACAATACCGTCGAGTCGTGAGCCGGCACGCCCTCGAAGATGGCCTGTGCCGGCTCCGCGCCCGTGTCGGAGTCCATGCGCCGCGTGCCCGCCCAGCGGCTGGTGCTAGACGTTGCATACTGCATGGCCTGCCCGATGCACAGCGCGTACACCAGCCCCTGGCCGCCATTCCACCAGTCCGGGGACTCCTCGGGCTGCTCCGGCGCCGGGGCCACGGGCGGGTCGGACGGGAACGCCTGCTTGAAATCGTGCTCGTGCTCATGCGCCGGAGGCGGCTGCGCGCCGGGCGAATGTGCAGCGGCAGCCGAGTCCTTGTCGGGAGCAGACTCGGGCGGTGGCGGCGGCGGCGCAGGCGCCGCAGGTGGGGGCGGCGACGGCGCCGCCTGCACGTGCCAGCCCCAGTGGTCGTGCGGCTGCACCGGCGGCGCCGACAGCCGCGCCAGCTGCTGCTGCCGCCGCCGGTGCTCCACTGCGGCCTCCACCACTGCGCTATGCTCCCGCGCAGACGGCCAGAACTCGCTCTGCACGCGCAGCGCCAGCCGCAGCGACTCAAGCGCGCTCTCCGACACGCCATCCAGTCCCGCCACTGCCCACGGGTCGGCCGCCGCGTCCGCACCGCCTGCCGCCACCGCCACCATCGGCAGCGGCGCCGGCTGCTCGCCCAGCAGCACGCGCACGCAGGCCTCCGTGGCTGCGGCCGTGGCGGTCAGGTTGTAGCCGCCCTCCAGCAGCAGCACGCTGGGGCCCACGGACGCCAGCAGCTGCGTGAAGTGACCGTACGCGGCGGGGCTGACACGGCAGCCGCCGAGCGGGTCGCCGTCCACGGCGTCGAAGCCGGCCGACACGATGACCAGGTCGGGCCGGAAGTCGGCCGCAACGGGCAGGATTACGTGACGGAAGGCCGCCAGCATGTCGGCATCGCGCACGCCGGGGCTGTTCCAGGGCACGTTGACCGTGAAGCCCTTGCCGGCCCCCGTGCCGACCTGCGAGGCGAGCGGAAGGCGGGGTGCGGCAGCCATTACGTAGGGCGCACGCAGCAAGTGAGCAACGCCCACATCAGCACAGCCCAACCCCGAGCAGCTACCGTGCCTTGCCTCGCTGTCCCAGCCCGCCGGCCCGCGTGGCCCCTCGGCCAACCCACCTCCAGGGCGTCGCCGGTGCCCGGGTAAAACTGGCCATGGTCGTAACGGTGGGTCGACATGTAGAGCACGGTGGGGTCGTCGTAGAAGATGCGCTGCGTGCCGTTGCCGTGGTGCACGTCCCAGTCCATGATCACTACACGGCGAGCGCCGGCGGCCTGCGCCGCGCGCGCCGCCACGGCCGCGTTGTTGTAGTAGCAGAAGCCCATGGCCACCGACGACTCGGCGTGGTGGCCGGGCGGCCGGATGATGGCGGCGCCATGGCGCGCGGCGCCGGAGGTGACGCGGACGGCCACATCGGCGGCCGAGCCGGCGGCGAGCCGGGCGCAGGTGGCAGTGGATGCGTTGAAGTAGCAGTCAAGGATGTGGGGGCTGCGGATGGGAGGAGAGGGACCATGAGGGGCACGAGGCCGGTTGGATAAGCAGGGCAAGGCAGGAGGCATGTGCCAGCGCAGCTGCCGACAGGACTGGCTGCCGCGCCCCAACGGCAGAGCACCGAAACCTGAAAACACGAATGTGTTCAAATCCAAGCGGTGAGCTACGGGCATGACGAGTGCGTGCCTCAGCCCTCCCCCCATGCCTCGCCAGTCGCTGCAGCCCCAGCCCACGCACCTCCTCCGAGCAGTGAACATGTCCCCCATGTCCATGTCCGCCTCGCCGTCGGCCTCGGGCCCGCCCGCGGGCGCCTCGGGCCGCGGCCCCGCCGCCGCGCGCTCCGCGGCCCGCCGCGCAGCCTGCGTGGCCTCCTCCAGCTCCGCCACCAGCTGCGGGTCGTGCACCGCCACCAGCTCCTGGTAGGTGGCCTCGCGCCCCACGACGCGCTGAAACCTGGTAGAGGCAGGTTGGGGGAGGGGAGGATGGGAAGACGAGCGAGGTTGAGGAATGGCAGAGGGAGCGGACAGGGAGAGAGGTAGGCGAGTTGGGGACGTTGGGGGATCGGGAAACCCGCCAATTCCTGTGGGGATTACAAGACAGTCCGGTTGGCCGGCCTCTCCAGCACGCAAGACAAACACAGCTGGGCTGTTACGGTACCTAGGGGTCCGATAGAGTGCTGGGAAAAGACAGACGATCAAGGTTGGGCTATGTGTTGCCGCACACCTTTGGTCCCAGAGTCGCGGCCCACGCCCTTTCATCTGCCGTTCCGCTGCCCTTTCCCTCTCTTCCCAGACTCAAGCTGCCGTCTTGCACGGGCTTTGCGCCCTATTTTGAAGCTCGCATGAGCACGACGCAGCGCTGATTGCTGCAGGGCATTCTATTGTGCTCCCGCCAGGCTGCACACGCCCGCCCACGCCCACTCCTCAGGCTCATCCCCAACCTCCCGCCCCAGCGCCACCCATCCAAGCCCCTGCCCTCGCTCGCTCACCTGTCCAGGAGCCCAGCCGCCTGCAATCGCACCATGATGGCAGCCACGCGCTCGGGCCGCTCCGGGTGGCTGCGTCCCTTATCCGCCGAGGAGCCGGGCGACGTCTCCTCCAGGTGCTCCCGGCAGCGGTC